>CM043017.1:189376531-189436037 GCA_023690525.1 Holotrichia oblita
GTACAAAAAAATTGAACGGAATCTCGACAGGGATTCGTCGTAGCCTGGCTCTATTTAGCGCGATGCGTTATTGGCGAAATGAATCGCTCACTTCGACAGATGATTTTCGGTATTGTCGCGCGATAGTGGCGGGAGGAGGGAGGGCATGATGAATTGTATACTCGTGTGCGCCCTTTCAGATACCGCCGTAGGGGTTCGTTCGGCACCGGGTGCGACCGACAGGAAAATAACGAGGGTTGAAAAGGGCGTGTACACCACCATAACCAACGGCGTAGATGCTATATACAGGATGTCTCACCGCCATTGAACAGTCTAATTTTCTTTAATATTGAGCATTAAAATTATTCTTTTTACTTTTTAAAATTGACATCTGTCAATTTCGTCGAAAAAAAATTGTAGTTTGGCTCACCTGACTGTCACTTTTATAATAGACGGAAACGTCAGCATTTTTTGACAGTTCGTAACTGTCAAATTTCATCTTTTCCATTAGAACAGTTTCGTACTCTTTTTTTATTTACTGTATTAGTTCCTGACATTCGTACGCCACTGCAGCTACTGCGTCGAACAAGGCGCTGAAACGGAACAGAGTTCTTCTAGTACGCCCTTTAACTGCGTTCGGCGTAACAGCACAGAATGTGATGGGGGAGAAAGAGGTAGAAGGGAAGGAGGGTGACGTACTCTTAATTAAAGATCTTCCATTTCCATTGGTCGCAGTTTCTTTCTCTGCGACTGCTTTTTCCCTTTTTTTTTCTCTTGTCCGCGTATCCCTTAATGTTTATTGTATTAGAGCGGCAGTTTAAGGTTACTGAGATGAATAAATGAAGAGCAACGGAGGTGAGGAAGGTGGGAGGGAGGGTGGACAATTAAAGTTTTGTAATCACGTTTAAATTAACCGATTTAATTAGGAATTTATAAGAGTACAAGGTGTCTTCTAACCTCCACTTGTATTAGGTCAAATAAAACAGGAATTAATTAAAAAATCAATTTATTCGTTTGTTCCTTCTTTCTTCTTTTTTCCTTCTTCCTCTTCTTTTCCTTTCTCTCTTGTTCTAATCTTGTTTGTTCCAATCTGGCTTTCTCCACTTCTTCTTTTCGGAATATCCTTTCTTCTTCTTCTTCGTTTTTCAAACGTTCCTCCTCCTCCTTTAATTTTTTCAATGCTTCTTGCATCATCGCATCTCTTGGCATCTTTTCTTCAGTTTTTCCTTTCTTCTTCTTCTTTTTTACTTTGCTTTTCACCTTCATCGTCATCGACTTCCCTATTCATATCTTTATCTTCAGCTTTCATATCCACCTTCGTTTCGACTATCAATTTCATCTTTTCTTCTTCCAGAACAGTTGATTCTGTTTTCACATCAGAGGATTCATTTTTAACACCTGAACACTCAATTCTAAGCTCGGCTAAAGCATAAACTTTTTGGAACAATAACATTATTCTTTGAAGTGGACATGCTGATGCCTTTTCTGGAGAATTAAATAGGTTTCGAACATGTTCTTCACGTTTTATATATTTTTTCTAAAGGGACGAATTAACTCCACAGTCTTCACTTTTTGTTACATTTTGTGTGTTTTTTTTTGTACTGTTGACGTCTTCTGAGTTTTCTTCTGAATCGTACTTTTTACAACTTCTTTACATTCAAGAGATTTAAGGAGCCTTTTCTGCCTATTCTCCTCTTCCTTTTTTTCCTTTTCTTCTTTAGCTCTTCCTTTTACTTTCGCCATTTTTTTTATAAACAGTAGAAGTAAGAACAAAAGGGGCTCTTTTAGATTGACGTTTGCCTGTTCGTTGTGGTGCTTTCGGGTGAGGTAGATGGTCTTCGATGTTATTTGCCTGATTTTCATTAACTTCACTGTCTTCAAAAAAAAACCTAATTGTTCTTTTGTTTTACTCATTTCTTCCTCTTTGAGTTCTCGGCAACTCGATTTTATCTCTTTATTTTCCAATTCTTCGGTTTGTGACGTTTCTTGGCTTCGAGTTTTCTTCTTGGAAAACCCTTTCGGTGACTTTCTAGGATCCACTCGACTAATTTATTCTCATCGTCTTTAGATAGATAGGTATGATGTTCTAATTCAGTTTTCGAAAAATTTGGTCCTAGTCTGAACTGAAGTGTAGATCGAACCAGATTTAATTTCGCTTAAGGCTTGTTGAAGTATTGCCTCTGTATAACTTTTTGTATATTTTCTGTTTTTCTTCACTTTAGGCATCTGAAGCAAAAAAACAAAGTGAGCTAGGTATTAGTTGAGTAGTCTCAAAAACTTAACAAAACTGAATCTGTGCCAATCATTGACGATAGATGGATAATACGTGTCAAATGTTGCCACCTTTATATTTCTATTCAAAGGAAGTTTATTATTATTATTATTATTATTATTATTATTATTATTATTATAAAACGAAGACCGGAGATTCACTCTGTCTTTTCTAAAAATTACTTCACCTTCGTTTTCAATTATTGCATGCACTAAGTTCCGGCATATAAATAACAATTTTAAGAATGCATTCTGTTCCCTCAATTGTTCCAATACCCAGTCCTTTCAGATCTTCATCCTTTTTCGCAACAGACATGTTTGTTTCGATCTGCTCTAAGGACAAGAATGTTTCTATTGAATTTGACATATGTGACGATGCCCCACAGTCCAATTTCCTCCTTTTCGGCAAATAAAAAAACGCAATTCTATTCTTACTACTTTGCCCCTTTCGTTTTGTTCTCCTAAAAAAGCAGCTTTCTTCAGCGCATGATTATTTTTCTTGCATATTATGGTACATTGAAAAACATTCGGTTCACTTCCTTTTCTACATGCTCTGTATCCCAAGCAGCATCAAAGTATCGGTAACCGAGATCGGAACTTCAGACAAGTCGTTGTTACGTTAATATCACTAAAAAACAACTTTCTAGTTTTTCCTACTTTTATTTAAACGTTTTTGGCAATTATGTAGTTATTATTACTACAATTTGGAACTTAATAGTTTCAGTACTTCTAGGTAGCTTTTGAAGTTTCTGGAGTGAGACTGTTACTATATAAAATAACTTTAAGGTGGCACAAACTTTAAAGTGATATTCGATAGTCTCTGTAACGTTGTTTTGTTACCAATATTTCACTTCAAAGTTTTTATTACTTTATGGTAGCGTTGAAAGTAACTACGACGTCGTTTCTACTTTTGAAATTCCTTCAAAGTTATGGAACTGTGTAGTAATATTTAAAGTCAAATTAATTATCTCGCTACACACAAAAACTACTTCACAGTAATTTTTACTTCCCACTCTGCAAATCCTACTTTCCAGTAATTTCTGCAAAATGCGCCATATTTACTGACAAAATGTAGGACGCCATTACATTAATTTCAATTTCCTTATTGTACAACAATTACAGTATCCTCAAAATATCATAAGAAAAAGAAAAATTAAAGCGAAACTGAATTCCTATAATTAGAAGAAAGGTTAGAAGAACATTTCAACACCTTTCACCAATTTCATGCATTTTTTTATTGTCTTCCCGAAAAAAATAATTGTAAAACATATATTTCGAGATAGCGCGTTTAATTTTTCAATCTATCAACGTCACATTCGACAGAATTTTTTTAAGCGTTTTGAATTTCTTTGTATTCGAAATTGTAAATCAGCAATGTGCGTACCCCTACAAGCGATATATTTCCTGAAACCTACAAATATTATTTCCATTATGGGTGCCGCGGCTGAATAATGACGGGAGATACTTAAAAGCTCTTTTTAAATATGTAAGAGAAAGACAAGGCGAAAACGACAAGCGAAGAAACGAAACCTTATAAAGTAGCAATGACCACGCCGCTACGTCCCCGCCATAGTTGGAACGTAAGTGCGACGTAGCGGTATAAGTAGCGGGGTAGTAATTTTTACGTAGCTATCACCTTCAAAATGTTCCCCATTTTGGTCGTTGGCACGTAATTGAAACGTGGCAATAACGTTCCCGTCATTAGTAACCACAACTTTATAATTCCCAACAAGAGTCGCTGGGACGTAGCAGCGACTAAAAATGCTGCTTGGGATCTGTAATATCTTTTATTTCCACATTTAAAGCAGTCCTTTAGTTTTATTATCCTTGTTAGGACATTTGATATTCATATGATCTTTGTTTTTACATCGATAGCAAATCTTTTTAGACGATTTAAATGCTACTGTATTTACTTTTTCATCATCTTTGATTCTTAATTCCTCATTTAATAATCTTGATATTAATTTCGTTAAAGTTTTGACCTCGCTAGGAGCCGAATCCCAATCTGTAGTAAAAAAATTTGTATATCTCAGGCAGCGTAGATAATATTTTTGAAATTACCATGACTTCTTCGAGAGGTTGTTTCAAATTCTTCAGTTGATAAACTAAATTCTCTATTGTCTTAATAGGGTAGAATCGCCCAGTGAATGAACACCAACCAGTAAATGAACAACTGTACGATTTTTTTACTTAAAAAGTAAGAATGCGGTTACATCTACATGGTTTGCTTCTAATTTAAACACATATTGTATTTGCGCATTATTTTGTTCATTAATTGGTCAAATAACAAACGGATCATGATGCATTATGGAACATCGTCAAAAGACAGTTGTGTTCAGTGTCGAAAGGTTGGAGGCCATTTTAATTAAAGTAAATCGGATAACGGCTAAAGCGATGTTAGGATTTCCAATGCACCTATCGGAAACTAAGGATGCTGTTCAAAAAATTTTAACAGAAACAAGTCGTCCAAATCCGTTTAAAGAAAGCAGGCCTGGCGAAAAATGGCTGAAATTATTTTTACAGAGACATCCAGATATTGGCAAGCGTAATACAGAAATTATTTCCAAATCACGTGCAGCAGTAACCGAGAGTGCAATTAGAGGATGGTTCTCGGAAATGAAAACATATTTGAGAGAATACAATCTTTTGGATATGACGGAAGATCCCTCAATAATTTACAACGCCGACGAAACTGGAGTGTGAAATCAGGAATTGGTGATGGGGCCAGTGTCAAAAAACTTGAAAAATTTGAATGAAGTCTCATCTGGTAACGAGAATGAATCAATTACTGTGTTATGCACCTATGGCGCATCAGGCGTTGCAGCTCCTCCTATGGTGATTTTCCAGCAGTCTGTGGACTCTACCCATTAAATAAAGACAATGTCGATTATTCTAAATGCATATCGTCCAGAAGGAAAGAACTTTTTTCCAAAAGAAGATGTGGAAACTGACGGCTTAACTTTCCAAGACTACAAGTCCTGTTTAAAAGTAATCAATCACTTCTTGGGTGCAACAATAAAGATACCACATATAAACTTTGGAAGTTTTGTGAAGATTCTATGATTAGAAATAAAAATATTACTTCAGGAGGAAACAAACCAGAATCCGATTTTGATGAAGTTTGGGCAAAACATTTACACTGGCCGCATCAAGTCGAAAAAGTTCAGAAACACAGGACTACTAAACAAATGCCCTTTGCAATAACATCGTCGAAATGGTTAGAATTTTAGAGAACGTGAAAAAAGAAAACGAAGAAGCGCTGAGGGTCAAAAAACTGAATAGAGAACAAAAAAGGAATACGTCCCAAACTATAAAAAAGACAGCAATTAAAAGAAAACCAGACAGAAGAGAAGATGGAGAAGATGACCATAAATCGAGAAAGAATAAAAAACTTAGAAAAGATGAGAAAAAAAGAAACAAGAGGAAGACAATGATAACAATAATAGTTCCGAAGTTAACCTAATAGAAATAGAAGAGAAACAGACCATGAAGGAGAATAAATCCGAGAACGAACCTCCCATCAAGAAAGTACGAGAAACCACAAAAGATATTCTGAAAGTAGGAGATCATGTAATAGTAGATTATGACAGTAAGCATTATCCAGGGATTATAAAAAGAATTTACCGAAAACAATATCAAGTCAGCGTAATGGAGCAAACTTCCAAGAAAGAATGGAAATGGCCGAAACGTGCAGACCAAATTTGGTACAAAAGCCACCAAATTGTGAAAAAAATTCATGAACTTTTGTCTATAAAATAAATTTTGTAATAAATAAATAAATATTGTTCATTTACTGGTTGCCTTTTGTTCATTTATTAGATGTTACTGTTCAATCACTAGATTTTGAGACTTGAGATATGCAACAAAATCTTCCTGTCTATTTTTTAGTTTCAGCATACAAATTTATTAAACCTTGCCAAATATTTAGAAATCTTTCGAAAAAAAAAGAGAGAGAGACGGAGAGAAAAAAGAGCGAACGAACGAGTTGTGTTTGTTTTTCAATAACCCGGCCATTAGCGTTTAATTGCGACCCGAGAATGTATAATACAAACACGGCGAAGCGTCATCGCCAGCGACGTGTACACCTTCGAACAACCCTCCTAGAGCACACTCGACGCGATTGTATAATAATGTTTTACGTTTGCCTCTCTCTCTCTCTCTTCCTCTCCTCTTCTTCTGATGTGTTCTCGCCCGAGTTCGCGCGGCCTTTCATCTTTTCGATTCAGCATTGCGGCCGTATCCCCGAAAGACGAAGGAGCGAGGGGGTGACAGGGAAGAGGTGCCGTGCCAGCGAACTCTTCGTGAAACGTCAGAACGCAATGGCAGCAGTAGACAGCTGCTTCCTGATATAATTACCCCGCCGTGCGTCTGCAAAGGAGAAAGAAGTGTTGATGTTTAAGAAGGGAGTATTGTAGTAGGCTGTGCATGTATGTATGTGGAGTCTATGCTATTCATATGTTTTAAATAAAATTAAAAGAGAGACTCGCGATGGTTTTATTTGGAATTATTTCGATTCCGATCGTTGGTACTGAAGGGGAATCGCAAAGAAAACGAAATTTTATTTATTTTTAGTGAGCGACTTTGCTTCTCCAATCTTTTCTTGCAGGAGCGTCACTTTTATTACAACTATCGAGTTGAAACATCGTGGATCGTGTGTGCCTCTGCGTGTGAGGTCGTAAAACTTTTTTTTCCATTATCGGTCTTGCAATTTCTGAAACACCTCAACCCAGGATTGCGAAGACGAAAAAGTGTTGTAGATAACACTAAACTTCGCCGCTTCTACAGCTTCTTCTTCTCCTTCCGTTTAGTCGCTTTTTCCAAAGATCGTCTTCGTGCAGAAAAATTCGACTTATTCGAGTTATTAGGGAAATTGAATCCGCGACGAATATAATTTGGCACAACTGATTGTCAAAATTGACATAACCTATTACAGACGTATTTCAAGATAAACAATATCCAGTAAGTTTTGGTTATGTAAAATCTTACGTTGTCGAACTGTAATTTACTACCAACTGCAAATAAATTAAATTCCCTAATTAGTTACGTTGAGATTTAAATGTCAATCTATTCGAAATAATGGAATATCATAATTTTCAATAATTTTCATAATCTTGCCAGCATTCGCGTTCATGCTGGAAATATCGTTTTCCCACTACTCTTAACACTAATCCACTTAGTCCAACGTTTCTTCAATAACGTGTAATTGTGTTTTTGTAGGCATTTCCGGTTATTATAGCCTTTTATTTTTGACATGCATATTCAATTAAGAGAATCACCTCTCCATCCCAGAAAACTGTTGTCGTTAATTTTATTCGTCTGTAGAAAATTGCGTTGTTGCCTTTTTGGACGGTGAGGAGCCCATGCATGAATCCTTGTTTTTCCGACGGAGTCCAAGTTTCATCTCCAGTAACAATTCTATTTACGAAGTTCTCATCTTGAGAGGAAAAGTTAAATTCTCTTCACGCATTTGTCGTCTACATTCATTACCAAATCTTCGTGAAGAATTCTAAAACTTTTACTCCTGGGCGGTGAGCCAACGCCAAATTTTCAACTTTGTTAATGATTTCTTGAGTTGGTGCCTCCATGCATGTCACCAAAGTCATCGAGCACTGCCAGGTTAATAATTTACTGTGTTTTTCTCCTCTAAATCCTCACCTATGGTATGGAGTGCTGTCCTGGATACGTGCTGTCAAAACCCATCTACGAAGAATTGAGGCCCAGCAAAATAAAAATCTGGGGATTCCATCCCTTCTTCAGGATGGATCACAGTTTTGGCACTTAACCTTTGGAAAAAGTAGAAAGATCGTTTAATCCAAGACATCGGGGATCTCGATCGCCTCCCAAATTTCGGACCGGTAATCTCACAGACGTCACTCACACGTCATTAACATGACGTAACTCCGCAGCCAGCAGGAGCTGCATTCATAAAGATGAAGAAGAGGTTACGGAGCTTCGCTCAGTGTAACCAATATTAAAAAGATATAATTTCTATAATTTGAACCAAAACAAAACCAAAATTGTAGAACTAGATGGACTGAGTTAGCACATTTGTTATAAACCGTTGCAAAACATGCATTCTGTGCCCTCATCGTCAACGTCTACATCTAGAATCGTCATCCAACACTGGCTCGCTTCCAGCATGTCCATGAATCATCATCCCGACAATAATTCTGTCCTTTTCTAGTTTTTTTTTAAGATGTTTCCAATCTTTCTTTTTATTGGATTCTGTTAATTTGGAACTAAGTTTTGGTTTTCTGATAGATCGATTCAAACTGTCTTCAAATTATAGTCAATCTCACTTGCAACAATGTTTTTCTTCTTCTGACATTTGCTACTTCATCAAAACAATTCCTAAAGGTGTCGTGAGCTTCGCTAGTGAGAGGTGAAGTTAATGCAGTCTTGTCATCTCTGATTCTTTTAGTGGGCGTTGGAGATGAACTTTCATTGTTGGAAGATTAATCGCAAGTTATTTTTTATATATATATTTCACTAGGATTTTCTGTGGGGCTCTTTCACCTTCAAGAGCCCCTAAATAGGTTGTCTTGAACCTGCTAGGGTCTAGGAAGGTGGCGATCAGGTAGTTTGCATCCTGTCCTAACTGGCTGAAACTCATGTGTGGTAAGTCAGGTGTTCTTTACGCTGTTTCATCCTTGTCTAAATACTTCTTTAATGCAGCTTTTACTCAAGACTTTCCTCTGAGCTTGAGCATCTACTACAGCTACATTGAATAAATATGTAGTTTCATACTGTCATTTGGTTCCTGTCATTTTGCTGTTTTCGTTTGCTGTCATTTTGTCGTTTCCGGTTCCATATTTTGTAGATTACTGCAGTTGACTGAAGTACAGAATCTGTCAAAACAATTTATGCACAAGTTAGTTAACGCTATCAGTGCTGCCAATTACTTACTGTTCCTAATTGAAAATTTTAGATGACTCACTCTTCACTTGACTTTGTTCAAATTTCGTGCGTGTGTGGCTATAGTGACCGTCGTGTATCAGAAAACGAACAATTCAAAATTAATATTATTTTAAAAAGACTGATTTGAAGTATAATCATTTTGACTTGCAACAACATTCAAACTAAATTGACACATCGTGTATACCAATTTTGGAGGTTATTACACGATGCAATTATTATCTGTCAATGTGACAGCGATGATTGACAATCCAAATGTCAGATCTGTAATAGAACCATTTTAATGTTAATTACTTTTACAAGAACTCGTTTCGATTGAATTTTAAACGATAAAGTTTAGTTCTGTATAAAACCTATTAGAGGCATCGTCAAAACGTCAAATATAAACGTGTGATAACCAATAAAAATCGCCCTGGCAGAATCTTGCGAGACGATAAAACCTTTTATATAGACACAAAAATAAAACGAGTTCGAAACAACACGAAAAAAATAAATGAAAAACGCACGACCATCATCATAGTCGGAAACAAAAAAAAAAAGGATGGCAAGTAGAAGAAATACAGAAAAAAACAAAACGAAAAAAAAACGCGGAGAACATCTCACAAACCAATAAAATTCATTATATCCCTGCCCTGAAATTATATTATAGGAGAAGGCAAAAGGAGCCGACTCGACGACCGTATATCGTCCCCCGTGTCGGAGAGGTTGTAAAATATAAAATCGGTAATTTTCAAAAATTCTCGGTATCGTAAAAATTACTGCCAAGGTCTGTAAGAAAGTTCTCGGTATGCGATGATCCGGCTCTTCTAATATGGAGTAAAATCGTAGTTGTAGTAGTATAGAGTTATAACGTGTTGGCGCAGCATGAGTTAAGTTGGATGTTTGAACAATTTTATTTTAAAAGTAATTATGAAACAAAGTACTACCGTTAAACCTAAGTGTAATATCAAATATAAAGCTACGCAGTTTGTGAGCTCTAAATGCAAGAGAATGTTAAAGAAACCGATACGCAAAAACCTCGTCGAAGATAACGATATTTTTATGTTTAACAGGGAAGTGATGTTTTTAAATGAATGTAATAGTTCTTCGGATAGCTCTGTCATCGTAATTGATCACGATATCTCTCCGAACGGAAGGTGAGTTTGTATCCTATTGGTCTAATTTAATCAATTATTTATTTCAATTCAATACTACCAACCTATAGAGTTCACGTATTACTGCTGCCAATCCTGTCATTTTGACGTTTATCTAAATTGACACATAAATATTATCTGTCCATCTGACAGTTCGAGAAGTATTTTACAATGCAATTCCTCCTCTCCTATGCATTTGTGGCCTCACTATTTTGACATTTGATCCTTTCTTGGCATACTTATAGGCGAAAATCAGTAAAGTGACAACCCTCTGTCGGCCGCTTTACTAACTACTGAAATAGGGAAAATATTAATATTAATTGGTCTGTCCCGGCTACCAACATACTTTATAATATCCAAAATTGATATTTCGATTTTGAGCATGTTTAATAATGAACTTGGGAACTGATGTTTACGAATGTAGTGCAAGAAGTAAACAGACAGAATGACAGAACAGAATTGTTTTCCCGATTTCGTTGATATTTGAGAGCCATCTAGCGGCTACTGATTTTCTCCTATACTTAAACACTGTGCAATTGGTGAACATGTTGTCTAGTGTGTGTAGATAATGACAGGTGATCGATCTCGTTCTAAACATGATCTAAGTAGGACTTTGTCTATAGATTCCTGTTTCTTTTTTCGATTCCCAACCTATAGTAACATTGGCGCCAACTTTCATATTAAACGTTTTAAAATTTCTAAAAAAAAACTGACATTTTGATTCGCAAACTTTAGATATTAGTAATTTTAGCGTTGGTCACACTGATTCTCAACTTGACTAACAACTTACTATAACTTATAAGGTAAAAAAGTATCATTGCTTTTACTTTCTTACTATTAACCTAGATTAATAAGTTTTTAAGGTTGGTGTGGTGCAAATTTTATCTGTCAATGTGACAGCGACCATTGACGTTCTATATGACAGGTTAAAAACCATTTTACGAAGCTAAAAATGAGACAGCAGTCGTTAAATAAATATGATTCTATTCCTCAATATAGACTGTTTTTGAATTTTATATATAATACGTATAATTTTTTTTTTTTTTCTAAATAAACCTAGATTTACCATAGATAGTACGAAATTTGTTGTTTAACTTTTTTTTTTGCTTCTGACAGGGTGTGTAATTGTGATCACTTAAGCGACTATCTTTACTCATAATAGGTACCAAATCATGAAATAATAAATATAATAATATTTTCCTACAATCACTTGACAAAAAATGCTTTTTTGCTTATGATTGGCAACGAAAAGTTGATGTTTAGGTACCGAACACCGTCATTGACTGTCACTTTATCGCTCTAGAGCGATCAAGTCTGAAAATGTGTTGTCGTGTTGTCAATAGCAACATTAACAGTAACATTCAAATTGACATATCGCAAAGCAAAATAATTTCTCGCAATTTGCGCGTTAACTTAAAATATATTTGAAGAAAATTATAGAAAATAGTGATAGTGATATTCTGAGTACACTTCCTGAGATCAGAAGTGCTGCAAGAGTCGTAAGTTTGAATTTGATTACTGCTGCTAACCCTTTAACTTTTGGAGGTGCAGTTCATCTAATCAATCTTTAGACGTATGTCATTGTTTATATAACTCATTGTTAATATAGTCATAGAAATTCTATGTAAGCTACAATATTAGTCAATTGTCAGATAGTCTTCATTGTCCTGTCAAATGTGTAACATCAGAATTTAATTTGATATATTTCCAATAGGATAAATATTGTGTAAAAATTATTACAATCAAATAAACATAGTGCATGAGGTTGTTCGAGTTTAAATGGCAAAATTCTAACCTAACCTATAACGTTGTTTATATTACGTGAACTGTCAGAATGACCTATGTATATGGTGCTTAACTTGAACTAGAAGTACCGATTTGATTGTATTTGCTATACAAAAAACGAGAAGAATAAAAATACCTACATCATCTTTTATCTTATTATTCTTACTATTGTCACAATATTACCAACCTATAGAATTGATGGATTACTTCTACTAACTAACCCGTCTATAAGTAGATATCAACAACTATAATCAAGAAGAAGTGTCACTTCTTGATACAAATCGTAAATTCTTGTTTGTTGGTATAAATTTGTCTGATTTCATAGTTATGAATGTTAAAATTTTCATTGTATTTCTTAAAGATTAGAAGCCACTACAGCTGCATCTACCACACGTAAAAAAAAAACGTATCTGGAAGCTTGGCTTTTATGTTAAATATTGTAGATTAATCCAATACCATATTTTTGAAGTATAATATGTCTTCTTCTAGGCTCAATATTTAACCCTAAATGTTTGTAATATGAAATTTTCCAGCCTATTGCGTGCCTGTCGTTACTCATGAGACGAAAAATTTTGGAAAAATATACAACAAATCTCTAGAACATTTTGGGAAAATTTCCAATTTTGAAAGATGAGGGGAGAGGGAGAGAGGGGCGACTACTTCGCACAGTTGCAATTTTGCTTTTCTCAATTATTGTAGAACAAACTGTCCAAATTTCCAATTTATATTTAGAATCAAATTATTACGATAGGAGGATATCCCACGTTCATCATTGCATAATTTAAATTGGCGCCCAACGTGGGGCGAAGAAGCTCACGATGTTAGTAATGATTGTATATATACAAGGGTAACCATTTTAATCGATTTACCACCGATGAAAATGTCACCGATCAAAGCAATAAAAATAAAAATAAATTGAGTTTGAAACGTGTCTAGTTGTCTGTTACCATCCACTAAGAGAGGGCACTTATATTATAGAGAGAACAACAAGTAGAAATTTACAACAAGGTGGAACCACTGTCAAAATTTGATTTTCCAGAAAGCTAGCTCGAGAGGGAAGGGGGAGGGGGTTTGTCATCATTTTACAATCTATACATCGGAAAATTTTCAAAATTTCCTACTTCGATGCAGTGAGAAGAAAAAGCTACGTTTACAAAAAATTGTTTGGGTCGGGGGGGGGGGGGGGGGCGAAAATTAGAAAAAAATTATTATGACTTATTATTATTAGAAAATTAAATTAACTAGCGAAAATTCATAAGCTGATAAAGTTCTCTTTAACATAAGAAAATAATATACAGGGTGTACCATTTGAAAAAAGTAAGTCCGAGTTGGATTTACAAAACTCAATCACCTTGTATAATGGTGAATAATTTCAAGTTGAGTGTAGGCCATTATTTTACTCAAGAATATGACACATTCAATGATACAATTAAAATGGACGACATTGGAGCGTTGTTTCAACTTTAATCGTTTTTCTCTCCATAACTATGGGTTTTAGACCCAACTAATGTTAGATCAAATTGTTTGTATTACTTAGCAGAATCGATTGGAATATTCTAATACCGAGTGTTCCATTAAAAAAATATATAAATTTGGTTCGTCATCGACTGGTTCGATCATCCTGTATAACGAAAATATTTTTAAAACGTACTCCATGTAACCCTCAATCAAATTCCAAAAAGGTTTTTCGAACTTTCTCACCGTTTAATTATAATCGTTCACCCCATCTTGGTTGCACCACCCTGTATATAGGTGGCCAGATAAAAATACAAAGTGTTGTATCTCTGAAACTATTCATCGTAGAGACTTGCGGTAAAAAAATTTATTACTAAAGTGGGCAAAAGAAGATCGTGGAAAATATTTTCAGATTTCCAAGATGGTCGCCAGGGGGCGTAACCGGCATCTAAAACCTTTAAAGTGATTTTTCACTGAAATCCACCCGGTAAATGTTACCAAAAAATATATGCTTTTTAAAGCTAAGCTTTACTCAAGTAATTTTTGTTTAATACTTTTTGACGTATCTATTAAAATAAAGTGGTGGGGGTAATTCAATGTTTTTTTAAATAAACAGCTGTAACTCCTAAACGACTGTACTGATTTTAACAAACGTGGTCTCATTGGAAAAAGCATTTATTATTCCATCAAACCTATCTTACCTGTGATATGTCTATTTCTTAGTAATGCCGCTAGAGCGCGTTGTTTTGATATAATAGCAGAAAATTGCAAATTTTTCTAAAAAAATTAAATGCAATAATATTATTCTTTTTCATAAAAAGTGGTTTGATGGAACAATAAATGCTTTTTCCAATGAGACCAAGTTTGTTAAAATCAGTGCAGTCGTTTAGGAGTTACAGCTGTTTATTAAAAAAAAAATTGAATTACCCCCCACCACTTTATTTTAATAGATACGTCAAAAAGTGTTAAACAAAAATTACTCGAGTAAAGCTAAGCTTTAAAAGGTATATATTTTTTGGTGACATTTACTGGGTGGATTTCAGTGAAAAATCACTTTAAAAGTTTAAGATGCCGGTTACGCCCCCCGGCGACCATCTTGGAAATCTGACAATATTTTCCACGGCCTTCTTTTGTTCACTTTATTCATAAAAATTTTTATCGCAAGCCTCTACGACGAATAGTTTCAGAGATACAACGCTTTGCATTCTTATCTCGCCACCCTGTAGATATTATGTATCAAGAGCTTCGCGGAAACTCTGTATATCTACCGAACTTCAGCAAAAAGAATCTAATTACCTCTGCTTCATGGAAGATTGCATATTACACGATGCTCTCGAGAATTGGCCGTAATTTTTAATTAACACCCCATAATCAGATAGCTCTCGGTGAGGGTCGTGTTACATGGAAAAGCAGTATTTATTCGTGGATTAGTATCAGTATGATGTGTGTGAACATCGTTATTTTTAAAATAATATAAATTGAAAAATTTTCACCTAATAATTCCACAACAAAACTGTTTTTAAAATGGAGAAGACGTAAACGAATGATCCCATTTCCTCTTTGACGCTCCTCAATATACAAGAGACCAATATCTTTCCTAATATATCGGTGGTGGGATGCTGGTACGTTCTATGTACTTTATAAATACAGATAGAAATATATATAGGAAACGTCGTAAATTTTCGAACGAGTCCCCCTCTACGCAGAAGAGAATTTCCTTAATATTTTCAGCAAGTCGCTGTTCCCGCTATAAGTCTCCGCCATTTCCTCTCCCCACGCAATATAAATTAAGCATTTTGTTCGTGATGTAGTGTAGAAGATGCGAGAGACAGCGCAGCGAGCCCTAGGCTGAGTGGGTTTTTCGTGCCGTATCGATAAGGAATGGAATACGCATCCAAGATTGATATTGCCGCGGCCTCCTTTAAATTAAATTGCTGTATCGGAAGAGGAGACCCTTCCGCTGACAGTCGGGACGATATTTTAAAAATTTCGTTTAAGATGATGTCAGTAAAGTCAGCATCAAAAATAAATATGTATCTAGTTTTTTTTTGGTAAAATTTTTATTATACTAACCCTGTATATTACATTGTATATAAGTACGATATGATTATATACATACATATATGTGAGTCGGGAATTCACGCAAATCACATAAAATAAATATTAATTAAATGGATGTTTGTGTTTCATTATGGGGCATGGGTTTTGTATCTGAAGGACGCCTACATGCCACCTATGATTTTTTTACGTTAATAATTAACGTTTAATTAATATTAAATAACCAATATCCATATATACGGTTCAGAGTGGATTTATTATTACACTGCGATCATTTTGAACTGTCCTGAGTTGGTCATACTGATTTTAATATGGTAACACTGTGTAATTGGCGAACCTGTTTATCTATATTTTGTGGTTAGTTTTATTATTTACATTTTACTTGTAACAAATGTCAACTTCGTAAGGTTAGTTAATAAGTTGGAGAAATATTTGAATGAATTTTTATAAGAATATAGTAATTCTACCTTATTTTTTATTATCCTACTGTTTCGACAGAAAAACGGTAATAAAACACGAAGAAATATATGAAAATAAAGACACTACAACAAGACAATACACACAAATGACAGCTAATAGATGACATTTCACATATATGTAAATCCAGTATGGGCAATTCACGAAAGTAAATATTTCCCAATTTTTATGAATCCAGGGACTTTTTTTTGTTGCCAACTCACTTATATACACGATATGGTAGTGATTTCCACTGGCACTATCGTCTTAATTGTTCTGATATCATAGTTAAATCGCATTTAGAAATCTTGATTTCTTAATTTGACATTTGAAAATGATATATGTCATATTTGACAGGATCATATTCATGGTGATACGAAATTAGTACCGTAAAACGAGGTGACTACACTTATAGACGTATAGCTGGGTTGTTTGCTCCTTCAAACAATAGATGGAGCCATTCGAGATTTAATTGTGATCACTTAGCGACTATCTTTACTCATAATACCAAATCATGAAATATTAAATATAACAATATTTTTCTTCAAACGTAACAAAATATGATCATTTTGTTACTGTACACATGCCTTTGAAATAATGCATTTTGTTACTAGTACAATAATAGACTCATTATTTTACTAGTAAAATAATGAGTCTATACCGACCAATCACAACTATTTAAAGTGACTGAACGATTATTTGACAAGTGTCAAATATTTACGAAATGCACTAGTGTTGCTGAAGGGTACCTAGATAAATCCATATCAAATAAACGAGCTACAGCAAGGAGAATATTGAATCCAACGGACTATAGCTCCTATACCACGAATCCGTCACCTGATACTGAAATGAATAATAGTACAAAATATTGTAAACAACTTATGCAAAATTGTTCTGTTAATAATTGTACTTTTAATATCACCATAAATAAATAAAAATTTAAACAAAGTACGTTGACAGTTGTTTGACAGATACATAGAACCTGATTTCAAGCAATGATAATACATGTTATATTTAAATGTGTATTCCGCAAGAGCGATAGAAATCGTTTGAAGAAAAATAGTATACATCACACGGAGTAGAAAGCTTTTTGTGTCTCGCCCAATTTGCACTGTCTCGGCTATCGCCTCGACAGCAAACGTTTGGGCTCGACACAAAAAATGACAGCTTTCTACTCCTAGTAATGTATTATACTATTTTCTGCAATCACTTGACAAAGAATGCTTTTTTGCTTATCATTGGCAACGAAAAGTTGATGTTTAGGTACCGAAGACCGTCACATGACCGTCACTGACTGTCACTTTATCGCTCTAGAGCGATCATGTCTGAAAATTGCGTGTTGTCAATAGCAACCAGTATGTAACATTCAAATTGACACATCGCAAAGCATAATAATTTCACGCAATTTGCGCGTTAACTTAAAATATATTTGAAGAAAATTATAGAAAATACTGAGAGTGATATTCTGAGTACACTTCCTGAGATCAGAAGTGCTGCAAGAGCTGTAAGTTTGAATTTTTTGTCAGAAAAATCAAATCAAAAAAGACAATGAGAAGTGACAGGCACCAAAATCGTCACTTTCAGGTTCCAGGTTACAAATAATGCCGATAAGTGAATTATTGTAGTCTATTCTATTGACCATTTGTTATAAATATTTTACAATAAAGTTTATGATTTAAACAGTTTCGTTTTATTCAGTGATTCTAGAAAAATGTTGTATGTATTTCAGGCAAAAATAAATACACAAATAACTATTATAAATCAGTTATTACTGACGTCCATTTGAATTTACCGCTAAATTAAATTACTTCTTTCCTTCAAACACCAGAGGCGCTCCAGTATTCGGTTTAAACCTAATGCACGGCCGTCGGGTATCTATAGATGTTAGTGATCTGTGGAGGTGACTTTGTGACAGATTTGACACTTTTAGTAATTTTTTCGGTTCTAATTTTATAGCTGGAAGGTCGAGTAAATAATATGAAGTAGTAACGTGCCATCGAAAAAAAACATAATTGGTGTAGGCTATGAAAATGCTTTTGATCGTTGCTTTAGCCACTACTACATAATGACATTTATTATTTGACATTTTATTGTAACCAAATTTATAACCTCAAATTAAATGTCAAGGAATAAATGTCATTATGTGAAAGTGGCTAAAGTAACAATCCATTCACATAGCCTACTCTAATTACGATTTTTTTTGATGTGTGATGGTTTATTGCACTGAATGTTACAACCATTTTAGTGTATTGGTGAACGGAGAAGATCCTATCGTGTTGCTTTAATTTTTTTTTATCAATCCAAAATCCCTATCGCAGTATAAAAAGGAGTGCCCTCTGATAGGGAAAAAATTGTTCCACTTTATCGAATCTACCTATTTCAGCTAATGCCATACACATACGTACCATAGTATGGTTCTTGTTTTGCCCTGATGGACAGTTGTCAGAATACAGCCGAAGTTCTGTTGCTGATTCAGGGATGCAGTTGTTAATATGATCCAATACGAAGGAGCAAACTTCGTTTGATCCCTTATTGGCCAGTCCTTCATGGTAATTGTAGAAAAATTCGTGTCTCCGCCTACGGCTCGCGCTTTAAACTGGTGACTCATTCGCGAAATATGATTTCCCGCGCTTGATTCGTAAATAACTATTTTAGTTTGATCTTTTATCGTTCAATCTATTTCAACTAAATTAAAAAGTCTCTTTACGTGCGTTGCCATAGAAATATGTAATTCGATTTAAGTCCGACAAAATATTTGTCAAAATAGGTTGTCAAAACTGTGTCCGAAAACATATTACTGGCATATTTCATGAAGAAACCTTGAACGTTGGAGCTTACGGAGTTCGTACTCGATGCGTAAATGCTTGGCTTAATATAAAGGAAGAGATTAACGTAGGGACATTTTTTAAGTTTATAAAGTTGGTTGCATTTCGCGGACTGTGTTGCGTTCGCGAATTGGTAGCTACGCGGCCGGCCGATTGACCAAAAATTGTTTCAAAAGCTGTCGGGAGATTGACATGTTTGGTATTTGCAAACTTTAGAAATTTAGTTTTTTGTGATTTGGTTACACTGATTTTTAACTTGACGTTTAAATGTAACCTGTAAATCTGAAATATTCACTTAAAACTGCTATTTGTTTAACAAGTCATGCTTACGTATTGTTATTTTAATATTAGTAAATCCCAAACGGCGTCAATTTTTTGCTTACTACAAATTTTTGATGCCTAACCTATTCCATTATTTAAGTTTATTGACATTTAAAATTCAACATCCCTATCTAATTAGGAAATTTAATTTATTTGCAGTTGGCAGCTATGGACGATTGAGATATTAGGCGTATAAGTCTCGTCTGAGCTTAGAGAATTGACGTTAGTCTCTGAAATGTCATTTATAACTAATCATATGTCAAATTGACAAGTTAAGGATTTTTGAGATTAGCTTTCAAGTTTTATTTTCGGGTTTTTTTTCATTATAAAACGAATAGCGCTCCAAGCAAATTGAATTTTACAACAAATCATTGTTATTTATGCATTTCAACAACCGAAACTTTCTATAACCGTCTAATTTCCCGTGAAATTCAATATTTTATTTTGACTTTTACATGGATTATGTTGGAATATTTTCTTACGATCGTATAAGTGATCAAATCGAGGTCTAAATTTTGATTGCCGTGCAAAATAACACAAATAATGGTCCATAAACAAAATATAACCAAGAGGCAGAAGTAAATATGACGTTTTCGTTGCCAACCCCTGACAGTTCAAAACGATCACTTCACGTATATTCTACTCTTTTTTTTTTTTAGCTGATAATCGTACTTAATTTTTTTATAATCTGAAAGATAGATAACTGTAAACATCGGAAAAAAAATTGACAAAGTTTGGTTTGTCGTGAAATGGCAGTACTGGTACAGATATTGATCATATTGATGATTAAATGACAGAAATGATTGATTAGTTGACTGGAATGTTAATTCTAACATAACCTAATACCTTGCTGTCAAATAATTAAGCACTGTCATCGTACAGTGTCTCAAACTTTCCATCAAAAAATTGTGCCACAGCAGGGATTTTGGTGCAGCCAACCTCCTATAGTTAAAATCGCCTAAAAATGTATCTTAATAGGAACATTGAGGAATTGGTAATACGTCTCCTTGCTTTATACGCTACTGTCGCTTCGACTTTACAACCGGATGTGACCACCACGTGACCGCATACGTCACAAAAAAGTGTATTTTTTTGTTTTACTGTTTACTATCCTGCTTATTGTTTATCGTATGTATTGTTTACGTTTTGTCATCTGACATTTAACGTGTTTGAAAACGCTAGTTTTTACGTTTTATTTATATTCTCTAAAGACATCGTAATAAAAATATTTACCGAAGTATTTTTGTTTTAAATGTGATCTAAAAATCAATTTATTCTTATACATATCTTGTACTACCAACTTATCAATGTTGCCATCTTAAAATTTAAGGTCACGTGGTGGGCATATGCGATTGCTCGCCCTGTATTTTCGCATTTCATCAGTAAAAAAATTCTAACATAACCTAAAACCTTGATTATGATGTCTTAGGCTGTGTCCGAATTCGCATTTTTCTTACATCTAGTACATACTACAACCTAATCAACAAGCCCCGCCACTAGTAAGCCACGCTTCTTCGAACACATATGAACTTAGTTGTATATACTAAAATGTGTACCAACTTCGCAATAATAAGTTTTTCACTGTTTTGACGGGTTTTAGTTTATAAATGAGCTATATTTACATTCGTTTGAAGCAACTGTTTTGGGAATTACTGTTTTTTTTTGTCTAAAGACATTGAAATTTATTTTATTTATTTACTCCCACAATTGTTATGGCTTAAACAGACCTCTATCGGCTCCACACGGAAGCTACCTTCAAGTATACGTCAAGTAAACGCGTCCGAATTACTTTCGAATACATCTATACTTGGTGGGGCAAGTTTACGTGACGTCACAAGTGTACTTTGCATACATACTAGACAATTCGGACGCAGCCTTAAAGTTTCGATGAAAAAATCCCACAGCACTGGGATTTGGTGCAGTCAACCTAACGAAAACCTTCTTGAGGGTTCCTGTTTTAATTTGACAGGAATGTCAATGTCAAAGTAAGCATTGATTAAATTTTTAAGATACCAAACTTGAGGTCGTCTGATTGGTAGCACTGAATGCACGAGTTAAAACGAATTTGATGGGGGTTGACTCGTAAATCGATTTAGAATTGTATTTTGGAGTTTTTCATTATTAAATAATCAAGCAATCTACAGTGGAAGTGTAAAGACTAAGGACAGGCACGCATATGATGATTCAGTACGTTCAACTAAGCTCGATTGGCAAGTGTAGGGTTGGTGTTTGTTGAGTTTGGACATTTCTAGATTATCGAGTTAACTTTGTTCGGATTGGGTGAGATAATGGCGTCACTTATCTTACTTATAATGTTAATCGATCACTACACAGCTTTAATTTGACATGACTGACTGTATAATATCATTTATATAAAGTAAAAACAAGATAGGCCCCAACATCGATCCTTGCGGGACGCCCAACTTTGTTTGCTGCACTATTACCTGTCAAACCAATAATCGAATTTCGTTGTTTTTTTAATTGTTCATATTGCAACGACGACTAAACATAATTTGATCGCATTTCATCGCTTTGTTTCCTTTCGTCCGAGGACACCGCGTATTCTCCACGTATAGTACGAGATGCCAATAGCCGCACCGGGCACAATAACGGTAATACGCGACACACACACACACGCAACAGGAGAGAGAGCAGCCGCCTTATCTCGACCGAAAATCTGTATTCACACGGCGCGACCTCTCGGCAATCCACCGTGTGCGTGCACAAAAAAAAACATCGTCCATCTCGCTCCGCTATCCGGATCCCGGAGTGCCCCCGAACGTATTAGAGGCCCGAACCGCCCGACTAGCATCCAACGAACCGGTCGCCGTTCAAAAGAGCCCCGGCCAATGCAATTACGGGGTACTCTCGCCGGGTACAAACGCACGCACACGTCGATGCGATGTCGGCGGGAGGGAAAGGGACGCGCAACGTTTCGGCGTGTTATTTTTTTCTGTATTTTTTTATTTTCGTTTCGAAAAGGGGGACTCCCGGAGAGATCTCTCTCTCTCTCGTGACGTGCATGAGTTAGTTACACTTATTAGATTTGCGGCCGCGCGGGACCACTGCATGTATATTGCCTACTTTATTTTAAATCAAGGCGGCGGCGTTGCTCTGCATTATTGTGATGATGATGATGGTCTCTCTGCTGCTGCGATGCCAATCACGGTATGGTGATGCAACGGAGGAGGGTGGGAGGATGGGGAAGCGTGCAAGGAGATAATCATAATTCACCTCCCGCTTGACCTCTTGAGGATACGTTTTGTTTCCGCGTTAGGTGTACGAAATTGGCATGTGTAGAGCCTTCTGTAATGTCTTAGGATGCGATTCAATTGCGTTTGGAGTTATTAACTGTATTTTTTCTTCAAGCTGGCATCGTAAAATGGTGTTCGAATTGACACAATTAAAATTCGTTGTATGTTTCGATGTTTCTAGTTATCAATGAAAATGGTAATACAAATGAAATGTAGTGGTAGCATAAAAATCCCTGGTTCACTTAATTTTTACATTCTACAGTTAGCTACACTGAAGAAATATGTATTTTCATACTGTCATTATTTGGTTGTTTTCGTTTGCTGTCATTTTGTTGTTATTTCTCTATTGCATTTATTACCGTCTTTCTATATATTGCTATTTACTTGCTTTTTTCATCGGCTTTTCGGCATATTTGTAGATTACTGACGTAGTATACATAACCTTAATAGAATCTGTCAAAAAGCAGTTTATATGCAAGTTAGTTCGCGCTATGATTGCTGCCGATTACTCAGTGTTCCCAACTGAAAATTTTAGATGATTCACTCTTCTACTTGAGATAAAATACAAAAACGTGTGGATAAATCAAATGTGAGCGCCAATGTTGCTTTTGCTTTCTTTTCTGAGGCTTTTTAAGGAAGAAATTCGATAAAGGACAAAACAAAAATCATATTTAATCCTCCCACCCCCATCTCCTCCCTCCTTTTTTTCCGAAATTTTAAATTTTGACGGTTGTTCAAGGTTAATTCTATAGGTACTATTCCTGGGGGGTTATTCTCGAATCTGAGGGAATGGAAATTTCAAGAGAATTGTCAAAAAATTCCTACAATTTCAATAGTTCCTATTCTGGAGTTGACTTTCTCACTTTTTCGTAACGAGTAGTATCGAGGAGTGAGCGGTGAAAGTTACTCCCTGGGAGTGCTATTTTTCCACTGTTTCGAGAATAACCCCCCTGAGGTTTAAAAAATTATCGGAAAAGAAACGCAAGAAACTATTTTATTTTAAGCTACTCCCCCCCCTTCTCTTCCGTCTTCCCCCCAACCCCTTTCCTCGAAAATCGAAATTTTTTAAAGTTATTGTCAACGTTATTAACATTTTAGCCTTGACCTTGGAGATGTATACAGTTCATTAAATAACCGGAAAAAACGCAGCCCCTTCTCCCCTCCCTGCCTTCGAAATTTTCTTCTTATTTCGTTTTTAACTTTATATCATGCACAAACTTTCGCCTAGAAACGTGAACTTATGTGTCTGGTCCTTTCCCCCTCGCCCCTCCTTTTCCATCTTCCTTTTTTACGTCAATTTTTTCTTTAGAATTGATCTAGGTTTGTTCTATTCATAGTTCCGAAGTTTCAGTTTTCTCTCTCTATCTTGCGGACATCGCGAAATAATTGAGAAAAACTTAAGCTTATCCCCTCCCCCTTCTCACACCCTCCCGCTCTTCCGCCGTCCTGCCTCTACCGTGGTTTACACAATAAATGAATTACAGCGATCTTCTGCCGCCCCCTACCGGCTTTTTGTTCCTGAAATAACCGCTTGCCTTAGTAGCGGAAATTTAGTAGATTGACCTAGACACAGAAACTTGTGTTATGTTTTTTTAATCCATTTAATTTTATTTATTTATTTTCAAAGAGCTTAGAATTATCTGTCATTCGAATAATTCATCAAAATAATTTCAGACCGATAGCAACGTTTAACACGAATAAAACTGAAATAAGCTGACAATTAATACCATACGACCAAATTTGTCACTTAGTTTTTGGTGTCAACTGTATGAATCAGCAATGATCCTTTTTTTTATTAGGTACGTTTATGTAAACTAAATTTACACATCGTGAACCTGTCTTTAAATTTTAGAGGTTATCGTGATGCAAATGTCAATTACCTGTCAATGTGACAGCGATGAAATAGAAATAAGACGGGCATATTTTGACGGCGATTTTACCTACCTGTCAGTTACAAGTGCAGCTGTATAAATGGATCTTTAGACGCATGTCATCAATGTCAGTTCAAGTTAATGACCAATATATACATGTATATAACGCATTAAAATAACCTACACATCTCTGTGACAGATGTGACAGTTCACATAATATATGTACATAAAGTTTAGGTTAGAATTTCGCCAATTTAACCTGAATAACCTAAAACACGCTCAACATACGTTTGATTAGACTAACGTGGCAAGACAAAGAATACAATCTGACAATTGGTTAAGGCAGCAGTTTAGATATGATATCTCTGTTAGGCATATACAGAGTGAGCCAATAACTTTGAGGGTAAATTGAATTTTGCGCCAGTTTTAATTTTTTGTTTAATTGGCCAACCTGTCGTAAACTCATAGGCGTCTCAGCGATTGTATTGAACAAAAAAAAAACAATTCTAATAAAATCTAACAAAAAAACGCAGAAGAAACTGAAGGAAAAACCGGATAGAACAAAATTATTTATAACAACGCCAAACACCTCCAAATACGAGCCACCTATGCGTTTTCGAATGTTTTACAGTCATTGTGACCAACCTAAGATAACAACTAAAAGGGTGAAATTCAACTTGACCTCAAACTTATTGGCTCACTCTGTACATACATGTATGCTGCGCGCTTGAACATTGGACATCGATATTAATGTTTATTCTATCAAACAAAGACGTGCGTCTTTTAAGATCCATTTAACGAACTGTACGATATAACGACAGGTAACATTGTTCGAATGGTTACCTATTTCGCGAAATAAATGCGTTATGTCAAGTGTCAAAGTATGCAAATATGGCGGCTGGTTAGCTTCCGTATGCTACTGAGAAACGTCAAGTTAGTAACGTAATTATTATATAGGGAAGAAATGTAATTGCTCATAAATTGAGTATCGAATGTGAGGGGAAATGTCATTGTCAAAACTGCTTCTTACCCGTAATGAGTCGTTTTCGTATATTGTAGACAAAAATGGATTTTGTTTACAATCGTTTGTGTACTAAACATCGACAGTTGATGAGTTACCTAAAATGTTAGGTTATGTTATGTTAAACTGTTGATAAATGTCGTGAAATATTACCAATTAAAGTACAAATTCGAAATTGTAGTTCTTTGTATTTAAGCGTTATAATATATAACAGAAAATTAATTAATATAAGACAGAAATACAGATCAGCCTACATCCATACATCCTGTTTTACGTTTAATAAATATTATTAAGTGATTCTGTGTGTTAATCATTTCCTTTTAATGTCATTGCAAGTACGTAAATCTCTAAATTGTTTTCCCCTCGTAAATACGTGCGCTTTAATCTAGAGATCGTGTTATTATTTAAATTAAGAAGGAAGGAGGTTATTAAGACACTATTATAGGTAAGTGGTAATTAAAACGAAAACATTCACCGTTGAATGCTTGTAACGTTTAACGCACAAGGACATAATAACGATGTTGTTACCCATCCATAGGAAAAGGATCACAACTAGATAATATATTACTCCTTATTTTTTGTTTTCTTCTTCCGGACGGTAAGGTATAGGTAGGCAACAGCAGTATAGGAGCCTTACATTTGCAGAATTGTAAATTGCGGCTTTTCTACGAATTTCTTACCGTATTACGTTCGGGTTCGGGTAAGCCTCGAGTCGTAAAACTTCAAATATTCACGACAGGTAACGCCGGAGCGTTTTTATTATCTTAACGGTATATCGACATGGCGCAGCACGATTTCGGATTTCTCTCTTTCCCGTCGACCTCTTTACGATCCCGAAGACTATTTATTTACTCGGGAGGATTTCCTTTCGGTGGGACTTCAATTTTTCGACGCCTAATAATCCGACATCGGGCTAAATTAGTTCAGTTTAAATTTTGTATGCAGGAGTTAGTCACATTGATATTTGACAGTTTGAATATCAATAATTAGATGTAAATACATATTTATTAACGAAATTTCGTTTTAACACAAATATATGTCGAAATGTCTTGTAAAAATATGATTTAGAGGTAAATATGTATTGGTTTAAATACGATAATAGCAAAAAATATGCATTTAATTTATTTAATACACGTTGACAGTGACAGAATTGTTCTTTTTTTAGATTACTCCGCCAAAAAAATAGTACAGATATAAATCTATTATTTATTAATTAAATTGATAAAATTTTCCTTCCTATTAAAGCACTACGGTTGCACTCGTGCTTTTAATCTGCGCTTATATTCGAAAAATTGTCTTTCGACACTTAATATTGATATATAAAGAACTATTTATTCTTAATGCATGACATATAAATTAGACACCACCGTTAGATATTCTTCCATTAGTGCCAACCTCTACATATAAAAATATATATTAATCTAGGTAACTGCCAAAATAATAAATATTTGTTCTTGTTAAAGTACAACTCACACTAAAGCAATTTCCTAATTTATTCATCCACATTCATCTATCCTAATCTTTATAATTATAATAAATTCGATCCATTTAGTTGACGTATTCGCGTGCGACATTCAAGCTGAATATATTTCGAGAGAACTTAGCATTTTAAAGGAATGTCTTTAGAGCACGAACTGCCGATACCAGAAACATATTTTCGCTCTGTATATACGAGGTGAAAATTAAATATATTATGAGACCGTGTTGTACGTAATTAAGCTACAAATTTTCGCACGGCCGCCGATGTGGGTTCCTTTTTAATTCGTTACCGTCCTCCCCCAAAGATGGCCACGCTTCATAGCATGCAGCACATTAAAAGAGCCGCCACCTAGATAGGCTAGCTGGACGCTAACCCTAACGTTCCACATCCCCCTTTACCATATAAATCGCTATATAGAGATATAGGTTATGATTCCCTCGGGGTGAGCGTCCGGACCTCTACATTCAATTCGACCTAACTCTCTATCCTTTTCCGGCGAAGCCAAGGCAAAACCTTAACTATACCAAATGAGAAGGATTAAATGTTGGGAACTGGATGCTCTCTCGTCTTTGCCCGTGTGTGTGTGTGTGTGTGTATGGAGGAGAGAGCATTTAGATCTAACGTTCGAGTGTTTGTTTCATGCGGGCGGTTTGTGACAGCATCCCGCTGGTGTATTTGATGGGTTATTATTAATGCGAGACGTTACAGTATATCTATGAAATTAAATCGGATAGGATGGAATAACAGAGGAAATGCCATATAATTAAAGCGAGATTGGGACGTCACAATCTTGAAGTTGAATTTCGGCGGATTTCGTAATTTGTATCCGCTTAAGTGGATAAAGTTTCGAATAGTAGAACTTGTTAGTTATTTGTTTCAAATAAATATTTAGTTTAAACCCGATTTAGTTAGTTTAGCACCAAAATCCCTGCGTTGGGACAATTTTTTTTTAAGTTTGAAACACCTTGCTGTCATTATGTTTAATTATTTGACAGCAAACAAGCCAACATTATACAAAAATAAATGCTTTCATAGTTGTTAGTAGTTTTAGAAACATTATAATCCCTGCAAACGTTGAAACTGTGATAAATATCGCGGATACATTTGCAATTTGACACCTCTGACGAATCGTTTTATTGTTACGAGAATCGGAACTGCAAAAACGATTTTTATACCTGTCAAAGGTGCTTTTTGACAGTTACGATTCTAAAATCTGAAAAAAAACGCTACAATTTACCAATTTTCAGAAATATTTTGACAGCTATACCCGCTAAAATCATACAAAACAGCTACTCTCACCTTTTGACAACATTCTAAGAAGGTATTGTAAGCGTTGCACGTTTCAAACAAGAAAACGAGTGATTTTATAGTTTGACAGTTTTTCTATAATAATATTTAGAATTTAACAGCTGTAAGATGTATTTTGACATAAGCTAGATTTTGACAGCTGTCAGATATAATTTAACAGCTGTCATAATTATCGAATCAGAAAATACTGTCAGAAATGTAAAAAACTGACAGACTTTGGCAGCTGTAATTGTGAAATGCGAAAGAAATACTGTCTTACCAATTCAATAACTGTCGGATATTATTTGAGATGTATTTTGTAAGCTATAAGTGCTGAATTTAAAAAATAAAAATAAAAAAACAACTTTTTAAATTTTGAAGTTTTACGTTTTATTATTACGAGAATCGAAACTGCAAAAACGATTTTTACACCTGTCAAATGTGTTTTTTGACAATTACGATTCTAAAATCAGAAAAAACGCTAAAATTTACCGATTTTCGGAAATATTTTGACAGTTACCCCCGCTAAAATCATACAAAACAACTACTGTCACCTTTTGACAACATTCGAAAAAGGTATCATAAGCGTTGCACGTGTCAAATGATAAAAACGCGAGTTTTGACAGTTGGAAGAAATTCGACAATTACAAACATCAAAATAATAAGAAAACGAGTGATTTTATAGTTTGACTGTTTTTCTTTAATAATATTTATAATTTGACAGCTGTCAGATGTATTTTAACATAAGCTAGATTTTGACAGCTATAATATTGAAATTGTCAGCCGTTATTTGATTGTTTTACCAAACTTAAAGTTGTAAAAACAATTTTAAAACTATCACATGTATTTTGACAGCTACAATTGTAAAACCAGCAAGAAAATAAAGCATAAAAACTTTTTACATTTTGACAGCTGTCGGAAGTATTTTAACTGTTATACGTGCCAACGCTACGCGTTTTATTGTTACGAGAATCGAAACTCCAAAAACGATTTTTACGTCTGTCAAATGTGTTTTTTGACAGTTACGATTCTAAAATCAGAAAAAAACGCTAAAATTTACCGATTTTCAGAAATATTTTGACAGTTGCACCCGCTAAAATCATACACGTTTTGACAACATTCTAAAAAGGTATTATCCTAAGTATTGCACGTGTCAAACGATAAAAAACATAAGTTTTGATAGTTGATCGCAAGAATTTTGACAATTACCACCATCAAAATAATAAAAAAACGAGTGACAATTTTTCTTTAATAATATTTATAATTTGACATCTGTCAGATGCATTTTTATATAAGCTAGATTTTGACAACTATAATAGTGAAATTGTCAGCCTTTATTTGATTCTTTTGCCAAAATTAAAGTTTTAAAAACAATTTTAAAGCTATCATAGGTATTTTGACAGCTACAATTGTAAAACCTGAATCCATAAAAACTAGCTTTTCACATTTTGACAGCTGTCAGAAATATTTTTAGCTGTTACATGTACCAGCATCAGTAAAAAACAAGTGCTCAAGTTTGCTTTATACACTAAGTACTGTCATTTTGACGTTATAGGTTATGTTCTTTGCGGTGTGACAGCTGTCGGGAATAGTTTTCATAGTTACAACTGTCAAAATGTGACAAGTAACTGTTTTTATAATTTTAAATTGTTGATAAATAGGCAACATCATGCACACGACTTTGCTGTATCCCATATTTCTAAGCAAGCGTACAAACAGGTTCAAATTTAAATAAATTTTAGTTCCACTTATTCGTTTATTTCGTTATTAGATACTTGTGATTGCATTTTTGAATCAGCATGTTGCAAGATATTATCATATTCTAATTAACTGTCAGATATCTATATTTTCGTTTCGTTTCGTTTACAGATCTCAACATTACGACAGTTTACAACAAGCAGCCGATAGCCAGCAGAAACAACCGTTAAAAGATACCACCAACACCAACGCAACCGCCAAACACAAACTCAACAATAACGAAGAGGATCAACGAAACAACCACCAAGAACCGGAATCGACGCAAAAGGACGCGAATGACAATCAACAACAGCAGCAGCAACAACAACAACAAGGCAGCAGATCATTACAGTGTTTAGAGACTTTAGCGCAGAAAGCGGGCATCCACGACCTATCGATCGACGACTGCAAGTATGACATCGCGAATACTCTGTTGAACTTGGACAGGGGTCACGATAATCACAAGCAGCAGCAGGAATACAGGACGGCCGAAGATACGATGAGCGAGATAAAGAATCAACAGTTGGTCGACGCCAACGCCCAGGCGCAAGCGCAGGCACAGGCACAAGCTCAGGCGCAGGCGCAAGCGCAAGTCGTACAGCAGCAACAGGCTATGCAACAGGTCGCTCTACAGCAAGCTGATCAGCAGGCTTTGGTGCCGGCGCAGAGTCCGCAGCATTTGCAACAAGTCGCCGTGGCATCTTCAGGTATATAACTCACGTTTGACAATTATTTTTGATTGACACTGTATGTTTAATTATTTGACAACAAGATGACAGGTTAGGTTAGATTAGGATTAATGCTGTTTATTATTAATTTGCGTGTTTATTGTGTGTGGTGTGTGTGTGTTTATATTTCTGTGTGATTGGCAACGCTTCTATTACACAAAAGGGTTTAAGGGCCAACGTCCAACCCTAGCAATGAGATGGAAGATTTTCGTCTTTGTTTGAATGCCTCCTGCACAATTTTGCAAATTAAACGTCTGTTATGTTCGCCTTGAAAGGCAACCTGCTTTTTTTGGGTCTATCCTTATATCCTTTCTTCCAGTCTTGGCCGGCTATACTTTCAGCTAGTTTTGTTTCATTTTCTGTCTTTTTCTCTTTAATAGTATGCACAAGAGGTGTGTGGGATGGTCGTTTTGGTAAAATATGTAAAATTTTTTTTTTAATATAGTAAATGTTAGCTCTAACAGTTTATCTGTAAATCCTGTCCATCAAGTATCTAGATATTCACAAAAAGAGAAAAAAGAATTACTGTGACACAACCACACAACATTTATGTTTATAATTCATATATGGGCGGCGTAGTAATCTAACCGATGTAGCAAAAAGCGAGGACGACGAAGGTGTCCAAGGTCGAATGCACCAGGTTGGCAACGCCAGATTTCATTTGGCGAGACTGCAATATTGCCTGCTTTGACTGGCTAACTTCATTCTTATTATATTTATAGGTTGTCAAAAATGAAAATCTTATGTCAAGATTATCCATCACTAAATTGATAACTTTGTTTTCAGAAAAACCAAATACTGATCATTGATCATCATTAAATTTACGAAATAAACGCAAAAGCTGAGAGAATCAGTAACAAAAACGTAAATATAATAATGCCAGTGAAAACTGACAGTTGTAGAAGCATAGTAGGAGGGGTTAATTTAAACTTAAACCTGTCCAACATATAAAAATAAAACTATTTTTCATCGAAGCAGGGATTTTTGAGTTGGACACGTATGTTAATTTAATAGTTGTCAATCATACATATTTTCGTATAAATAAATGTTTACTTCATACCTACGTAACTTTCTAAATTTGAATTTTATGGGGCAGCACTGCCCTCCACCAATTCGGCGAGCCTAAGTACCTATATTGGTTTGTAACTCGACTAAAAGGCGGGAATATTAAATCAACTTTAAAATAAAATTTTTTCTCTACCGAATATATTCCAACGATATATTTCCTACCATTCGAAATGTATAAAATTATGTTAGATAATTGAAGCTCTTTGTCTTTAATATAATGGCAAAAAGTTAAGAGAGGTTACAATACTACGGTTTCATTTCTGCAAGATTTATTACACAGCTCGTGCATACAAGAATTATTTTGGCTAAACTTCCGAATGTCGACCACTGAATTGGCAATTTAACGGAAAGTACAGGTTTTACTGAGTCCAAAACGGGGCCCCCCTTTTTTTGCCGAGATCAGTCTAAGATACCTAAAAATCGTTCTAAAAAGTGTGATTTCTAGGTTATGTTTCGCTAGTGTTTTGACATTTCGGCGAGGATTTTAAGTTGATATGCAGTCAGAATTACGAAATATCGAGCGGCAATTTTGAAATGTCGTTCGGGAATAAAAAAATAGTCATTTATATTTTGTAGAATCTTTTAATAGTATTAATTAAGAGTCCGCTATGGCGTGTGGCAGGTTGCCTAGTTTTGACCAATTTTATTTCACAAATTACTTGAAAGAAAGACGAAATTTAATTAACTTTTTTTTTATACATTAATTACCATTTATAAAATAGAGCTACAGAACGAGTTTTTGATATAATGCAATAATTAAAAAGTGAAAGAGGTATTCGCAGAAAAACTAAAAAAACGCTCTGTAGAAAAATTTCTTAATTCATTCTGTATGTTTTGGCCAAATTTGAGAGAAGTTTAAAAACAAACGAAAGAGAAAAACGTGAAATAAAAATTAAAATTACATAACCCATAATGTGGCGGACTCTGCCGGAAAAATATATGAAAATGAAGTACTGATTTACATGGCAACACCGCAAGTCAGTGTTTACTGAGTTGCCTAGGCACCGCAACAATGAATTGTCAATAATAATAATCAAATATATTTATAAAAAGTGGAAATTGCACACGATCGCATATTTACACCACGTTTCTATGCAGATTGATGCAGATGTATACCTAGTGTCTTGTGTAATAGTGGAAGTATCTTTGTTGGATTCAAATCAGGCAATACAAGTTGCTAAACTTATTGCCGTTGCCGTTTGTAATTAAAATTATTTTAAGTACATACTGTTTAGTGTATTTACTACTCCACTAGAACTGTTTAGGTTAAAATGATAAAATTATAAGCATTACACAAGCAGACTTCCGCATGTAGACCACCGAATTGACTACCTATTCATATGTAATTTACTGGAAAGTTGATCTTTTACTTCCTAGTTCCTTAGTTCAACACGGCCCTCCTTTTTTTGCGGAGATCAGTCTAAGATACCTAAAAATGATCTAAAAAGTGCTATTTCTAGGTTATGTTTACGATTGCTTTGACATTTCCCTAAGGACTTTCAGTTGGTAATAATACTATATCGAATAAGAATTATGAAATGTCAAGCGGCAATTTTGAAACGTCAGGAATATAAAAAATAATCGTTTATATTTTGTAGTATTGTTTAACAAATCATTAATTATTTATTGTTTATTTTATATAAACTAAATGTCTTGAATATAGGGGTGAGGAGATGACAGTTGCCGTGAATTGGCAGGTAAAAGAAAATTATAGTACGATCCCAGCAAACAAAATTCAAATTTCGCGCAATTATTTTTAGTAACTTCAACGCTGAAACATGCAATGACATGAAATTTGTTTCAGATTAATAGTTCTTTTTATACGATTATGTTGTAGTTACTAAAAATAATTGCGGGAAATTTGAATTTTGTTTTCTGGGTTATTGGCCCTAAAAATTCAAAACTTTGCCGACCTTGTGTAGTTATTATCAAGCGTTAGAAGTTTTTTTTATAAGGAGTATATCGAGGATAACAAAAGGCAACACATCGGGTGTATATTTAATATTACAAATAACTACAGATATTAAAACATAATAAGTTATGTTGTTGTAAAGATTTCTTTATGAAGTTTGACAGATGTACTATTTAATTTCATAATGAGTATGTTACGCTTTCAGACCTCGACTAAATTCATTACACATACAAAAATAATTATGAAATAATATGCACTTATTACGATACTATGCACATAGTATATAAAAATTTGTACATAGTTGCCAGATCCACTTTATCTACTTGCAGATAGACAACTCTAAATACTAATATAACATTTTAATCTAGACGTACGTTACTACCGCACGATATTAAGTAAAAGAGAACGTTGCTAAAACGTATGTCGTGCAAAATACTTCCGATTATCTCCTATCCTTATAGAACTTTATTGTCTCTGTCTTAGAAAAGTTGATCAGCTGGTATAGCGGACTCTTAATAGATTTCAGCAATTAAAAAACATATCTCCTATATCTTTCACTGTGTAAATTTAATAAAAGACAAAAGAAGATGTTTTTTAGTCACTGAAATATACTTAAGTATTATGTAATTGTATTAAAAGATACTGCAACATAAAAAATGATTATTTTTATATTCCTTAACGAAGTTTTTTAAAATTGCCGCTCGATATTTCGTAATTCTGACTGGATATTACTGAAAATCCTCGCAGAAATGTCAAAATACTAGCGAAACATAACCTAGAAATAACACTTTTTAGAACGATTTTTAGGTATCTTAGACTGATCTCCGCAAGAAACGGGGGGCCGTTTTGGACTCGGTAAAACCTGTACTTTCCGTTAAATTGCCAATTCAGTGGTCGACATTCGGAAGTCTTACCATTATTTTATAGGTATTAATTATTTTAGTGATTTAACATATTTATTATATGCCATTATTAACATCATACCCTTCGCTTTTTAAACAAGTACATACATAATACGCCTGTTAAAACTTGCCGTTAAATGTGTTGCACCCCAGAAGATATTGTCAACCTTATTAAATTTTAAAAATTCTTTATTTGTTTCACTATGGACAGGACACATCACGTTAAGATTAATTCATTTCTTTACATTCTTATAGGTATACAATTTTTGATATTTTACCGTTTTATTAACCACTAAACAAAACTATTTGACAACAACTTTCATACTCTATACACTTATATTAAACTATAACTATTGAATTGTTCGCAATTAAAAATAATCAAAATAATAACATAACCTAAATAACAAACTATTCCAATATTAGAATTTTATTGTTCAAGAGTTCCATCTACCGTGATAAATATCAACTATTCTACCTCCCTAAAATATAGAAGGCTGCACTATTGTCCATTCCAAATAAGAATGCAGCAGATGACGCTACAATCGGAGCACATATCACACCAGAACAAGTTTGTGATTTGCAAAAATCGCGGTAAATTTAAAATTTGTTTTTGATTGTCCGATAATTGACTGTCCACTATGTAGAATAACATCTTTACGAACACTAATAAAACATGAGCTTCGTCCAATTTGTCATATTTCATTTGACATATCCGTTTCTTTGGCGGCGTTTTCAGTTAACTCTATATCCCCGATGATGTCTTTAAAAAGTTTTTTTGCTAATCCCAATTTCATTTACTGTCCGATGAAACCTTTGCCCATTTGTTACATGCCTGCACCTTGCATTTTTTGAGGGACCTGTGAGAGCAGCATCAGCCATAATTACATATTCACGTATTGACGTTTATCAAAACCATAAAGGTACATTTACAACCAATTCAAAGTTACGAATTAAGCTTCTGAGCACGTATGAAATTGGAAAGTTACATTTACAACCACGTCTTGAAGTGTTAAACAAACATTTTGCAACTTAATTAATTAATTAATGTATATAAAGTGTCCAAGGTCAAGTGCACCAGGTTGGCAACGCCAGATTTATTTTGGTCAGACTGTAATATTGCCTACTGCCTACCTTGACTGGTTAACTTCATTCTTATTATGTTTAGTTGTCAAAAATGAAAATTTTATGTCAAGATTATCCATCACCGAAATGATTATTTTTTTTTGAAAAACCAAGAATCACTAGCAAAAACGCAAACGCCATATTGACAGTGAAAACTGACAGTAGTTGGAGGGGTTAACTCTAACCTGTTCAACACATAGGTCCAACATATGAAAATAAAACTGAACTATTTTTCATCGAAAAAGGGATTTTTGTGTTGCCAACCCGGTGCACTTCGAGTTGGAGACTATGTATTTTCCATTAGTAATAAGCTGTTGTGCCAACATAATAGGTGTGGATTACTGTTCAAATGTTAATTTGACAATCTATCTTGACAGAAGGTAAATATCTGTCTAAGAGTATTAACCAATCACAGCAGCCGATTTCACTTCGAATTTCGTGCCAAAGTCTGCTCTGAAGTTGTTGTAAATGTGTCAATTTAAAACGTATTATTTTAACTGTCAATTATCGAATTTTGAATTGGTTGTAAATGTACCTTAAGATGTATAAATAAGAAAATTTTAGCAAAACTGTTCAAATAGTACCTTCAATAAGTGAATATTATGACATGTGATGTGACAACTGTCACTGTCAGTGTATTTTAACAGCTAAATCTTTATTTTCCGAAAAAATAATACAAAATTGATCCGAAAATTGAAGGAAATGGGAAGTACAAACATGATGGATGGAATAATGAATAGTTAGAAATAAATTCCAAATTCCAGCAAGAATACAGTTTTTCTCATACTAGCTGCAGCTTCCGGGTCTACAATATGACATTTATTGTATATTTGTAGTGTATATTATTACGATAAATAAAGTATCTATCCATCTATCTATTCAGAATCTCTAAAAAAAACATTTCGTATGATGAATCAAGATGAAATGGATAAAGAAAACAATAAAGTCCAATAATCGCAATAGAACACAAACGACGCTCACATAATATAACCTTTTTGATGTTTCTGACATTTAAGCAATTTTGACAAATTGTTCTTGTGTAGATGTGCACTAGATTTTAACCAATCACAGACGTTTATTTTAGATCCTTTCTTATTTGGAATGAGGTATAGTTCCATTTTAAATCTTGGCGGTCAGTGCGAACGGTATGGTTTACTTCATTTAATTCGTGGTATCCACATTTTTGCCAAATGTCCTTTTAAAAGGACACTTACCTAACGTTAAAATTAATTAAATACTATTTGCAATTTATGTTTATTATTATTTTTATTATATATTTAACAAACTGTCAATAAAAAGATTTGTTATCGTAAATTTGACGCTTTTTATTAATGAATTAATATTTTGCCCATTTTAATTAAAAAAACTACAAAATAGACACAAAATGGAACCAATTATATCAAATATCGCAGAAATAAAACAAAAAAAAAATTATCGGTTAGTATTTTAATAAATTATTAAAGAATTAAAGAGACTCCTAGCGCCATCTAATGTGTCTTTCACTAATAAGCTACTAATGCTTATCAAAGATAAAAAATTTCCTCCAATTGCCTCGTGCCACGAACGTGATTATCTGTGATAAGTTATCGGAGTGCTTTTTATAAACGATAAATTTTAATTTTTTATATTATTATTTGATAGTGTGATCTGAATATAACTGCAGCTTAAATCTAAAATGGTATAATATAGGTTATGTTTAACCACGTGAATGCATTTTTATAGTCGAGTTGTCTGAATCCTAACGTGATTATAGGAGCACAATGTATACAAGCGAACACGTCCATGGGTCCGCCCCAGCATACGGTCTCGATGCACCAGCAGGTGGCGGCGCAAGGGGGCCAAGTACTGCAGACCCAAGGCGGGCAAGTCCTGGCCGCCGCCCAAACCAACAACACGACGATAACGACGATGTCGCCGTTACAGCAGGCCCAGGCTACGACACACCCGCAACAGATCAGCACCGATTGGGGCCATTCCAGGGTGAGTTCGTCGTCGTCGTCGTCGTCGCCGTCCGAACTCTCCTCCATCTTAATCGTTTTTATTACGTATTATTACAGGTGCAGGTCATACAGCAACCCTTGCAGAATCCCACGTACCTGCAGCACTTGTACAACGGTCAAGGACAACTGCTGGTGCCCGGTAACATACAGTTACATCCAGGAATTAATCCGCAGCAAATACAGGTAAAACCACTTAGCTTATTACAGCGTTTTAAAACTATCTAATATACAGGGTGATACATAATTATCGTCAACTGAGATTTTAATCAGAGATACACGATGATAAGAAGCACATTTTAATTTTTCTTGTTTAATTATACACGGTGATTCAAAAAAAGTATACTAACACTAAAAATAAGTTGCCAATTTCGAGAAAATTGTTTTTTTACGGAAATGTGACTTGGAAGATCCGGATTTACAACATTTTATTTTGACATATCATACTTCTAATAAACCAGTAGAGGATTTTGATATTTGATTTATGATTTTTTGAATAGGAGGCCATGTTGTTTGAAAAATGACATATGTTCGTCTAATTCGCGGCTGTCATTAAACGAAAGTAGATAGAGGGCGCTGGAAGACAATTTTTGCTCCCGAAGAACGTAGTACGTCAGTTGACTTTTAATGCATAACCTATATGTGTAATGTAAACAAGAGATTTGGCGACACTGCGTGACGCAAATATCACGTGTATTGATGACGTGTCTCGTCTGTTATCGTAAAAAGACTATAATATGAAGATTGAATGAAATGTAAATCATTTGCGTGCGTAAAATATAGTAATGGTCCCAAAATTGAGCCACGAGGCACTCCCTGTGTTGAATTAACTGTATCACTTAGAAAATATTGACTTATTTTATTTGTTGACGTCCTCGAATTCCAAATCAGCCCTTTCTCTCCTTAACCCTCCCCCGCCTCTCCCTCCTCCGTAACCCGTCACCCCTCTTCTCACCCTTCCAATCAACAAACACAACCAAACCCTCGCGGATAGTCCAAGATCCAAGAGAGCATTTCATCAGTGCATTTGTTTGAATCGACCGACCCCCATTTTGATCCAAACATAGCTGATAACGCGAAGCAATGGAACCGCGAAAATTCTTTAAAAACCTTATTTTTCGTGGTCTGGAGAGCGCGGAGGTCAGAGTCGATGGCACCTCTTTGCCCAATCCATCACATCGGTCGGATTCACATCGATATAAGTTCTCACATCACGATAGATAGTGGGGAGGGTGGGGCTCCATCTTGCCGGAAATAATTGTCCTCTTCGTCCTCGAACTGTTCACGAATACTAGACGGCAAGTTCGAGTAAACGGCAATCCACACCACGCGATGTAAGTCTTGGTAAATTTAAACGTTCTTCTTCTTTAACATGAAGGTTCATCGTGGTGTCCAGTAGCTGTGATTGTGGCGATTAACACTCGCAAAACTCCACCCTCCGATCACAGTTCTGGTCTCTCAGAACGCTATTTGCGGACGTCTTGAACAATCCCGTCTCTCTCGAACTAATCCCCGATGCGAGTTAATGGTGAATTTCGTAAGCGAATTTCTTTGAAACTCCCTTGAATATATTGCGAACAACAGAGGTCCCAATACACTACCCTGCGGAACGCCTGATGTAATGAACCGATAGTACATTTTTCCCCTAGAATTGCAACTTTGATATGTTGTACTTTTTATTTTTGAATGACCCTGTACAATTGTAAAATAATTTGAAATCTCCTTATAATCCTGTGTACCCGATTGAAACCTGAAACTGATGACGAAGGTGATGACGAAGCTCCTCGTATGCTAACAACGGCACAAGGAAAGCAGATTCTAATGCCTCTTGGTTTTCTTATTTGTGTGGCTCGGCTGCAATTCGAGGACGCGTCTTGTCATGACCCGTGAGGGATCCACACATTGTCCCTATTTCTTCAGTTTGTCTCCTTTAAGGACAGTATTCTAGTTATAAACGACCTTATCTTGTCCCAATTGTTCTCCGCTTCGATCATAGTTCTAATTTGCCGATTCCATTGCGACGTTTGAAACGAAATTATGAACATTTGATTTTACAAACTTTCGTTTTTATATTTTGTGGTTTTTTGATTGAAAAACTTAACTCTTAATTGACTGCCTTTTTCTCTCGAATCAAAGCCTTACTTCACACCGCCACGGACCCCATTTTGTTCCATTGTCGTTGCCAAATTTTTAACGTCTTAACTTCCCTATATTTTGCTTTTGTTAACGAAGATCGTTTCCCTTTGCAACGGAAGATTCTCTGCTGCTCTTCCGCTTCAAGAGAGATCGGTGGCATCACCTGTACCGCACACCTCGACACTCCTCTTTTTTTTTTACCTCCGGGACTCCCCATATTTGGCAGAATTTTCGGCTGAACTGTTTTCGAGTCAAGAAAAATATTTTGATACAGGGTGTCCGGTCAGTGTGGTTTAGAAAAGATTCAACTGCTGTCAAATCCAATGCGTTCAGTTTAAAGTTTTTTTGTTGTTGAAGTTGGTAGCATAAAAATTAGCATCCCTCCTCCTCCCTCCCCGATCTTCTCTCCCTTTGCAACGGAAGATTCTCTGCTGCTCTTCCGCTTCAAAAGAGATCGGTGGCATCACCTGTACCGCACACCTCGACACTCCTCTTTTTTTTTTTTTACCTCCGGGACTCCCCATATTTGGCAGAATTTTCGGCTGAACTGTTTTCGGTTCAAGAAAAATATTTTGATACAAGTGGATACAGGGTGTCCGGTCAGTGTGGTTTAGAAAAGATCCAACTGCTGTCAAATCCAATGCGTTCAGTTTAAAGTTTTTTTGTTGTTGAAGTTGGTAGCATAAAAATTAGCACCCCCCCCCGCTCTTCTCTCCCTTTTCAACGGAAGATTCTCTGCTGCTCTTCCGCTTCAAGAGAGATCGGTGGAATCACCTGTACCGCACACCTCGACAGTCCTCTTTTTTTTTTTTTTACCTCCGGGACTCCCCATATTTGGCAGAATTTTCGGCTGAACTGTTTTCGAGTCAAGAAAAAATATTTTGATACAAGTGGATACAGGGTGTCCGGTCAGTGTGGTTTAGAAAAGATCCAACTGCTGTCAAATCCAATGCGTTCAGTTTAAAGTTTTTTTGTTGTTGAAGTTGGTAGCAAAAAAATTAGCGCATTCTCCCCACCACCTCCGCCCTCCCCCTGCCGCTCTTCTCTTCCCAGAATTGCAACTTAATTGCAAGAAAAATCGCTTCCGACTAAAAGATTACACAATATCATTATCTTCGAATTTAGAAACGTATTAATAGAATGGGACCAATAACAGATCCCTGCGGCACACCCATATTTACAAGTCATTCTATTCGATTAAAAATTTGATGCTGAAGTCTCCCGTGTAAAAAACTTTTAATATGATGAGGTTGTACTTTTTTTCGAATCACTCTGTACCCTTAAATACCCTTAAACTGATTTTTTTTTGATGCTGTGCAGGTGATAACGAAACCGTTTCAAGGGAATCAATTAGCTCCGCATATGCTGACGACGGCCCAAGGAAAGCAGGTCCTACAAGGTAGCCAAGCAGGTGAGATAGAACCTAACAAAAAAAAAAATCACACGAAATACATCAATTCCTCAATAACCCTCTCGTAATTTACAGCGACCTTTCCCGGATACACGACGATCCCGACGATACCGACGACGCAAAACCAACAGACCCTGGTCTTCAGCCAATTAGGCGTCATCAGTTCCCAGCCGAACATCATCCCGACGCATTCTGCTCCGGGAACGGCCATCGCCCAGCAGAAACCGCAAGAGATGCATAAGGTACGCGAATATCCCCTTTAACGAGTAGCACGTCTTTATAGTTGAAGTTGAACATTTCTAGGTGATGGGCGGACAGAAAGTGATACAGAAAGTGACTAGCAATGGAGGGGCTGTAACGGTCGCCCCGCAACAGCAGGGGCAATGCGTTCAGGTGTCGCAAGCAATGCTAGGAACACAACCCACAGCTCAAATCATAAGTCCCATACAAGTATGTAAACACTTAACACAAGAAACGCTAAAAACATTTTTAACATTTTAGGTACACACCTTCATTCACTATATATTTAAATTTTCAAAAACCTCTTCATTGTTAGCGCACTTTCTTATTATAGGAAAATGTCTTAATGTTGAATAAGTTTTGAAAATTTAAATTCCTACGGTTCAGTTTTATTTATGTTTGTTTCGATGTTGTTTCCAGCCGAACGGGCAACCGATGCAGTTCGCTCCGTGGCAGTTTCCTCAAGTTTGGACGACGAATGGTCTCCAATCGTCTACGCTGCTCGCAGCGCCGAATCCGATCTTCATCAGGGGTACACAACCCGATGGTACTCCCGGCATGTTTATACAGCAGAGTCCGCAAGCCACCACGATACAGACTCAACAAAATCGTAAGTTGAATTGCAGGAATTAATCTTTCTCGCACTGTGTAGTTTACTCCCCTGTTGATGGCCTAAAAGGACCGAAACGTCATCTCAGAAAAATTTGTTCCTCATTAGCTAGGAGATTAAAAAAATGGTATTGAAAACGTGTTTTTTAGGTTTTCTCTCCAAAACCAAGTAAAGTTGTTAGGGGGTAAAAATAGACGTACGTCATTTGTCACGGACACTTTTTGTTTGAGCTTGATAACAACCGCGGGCTTTAGAAACTTTGTCAACTTCAACAAACCTGCCCTCTATCTATCTATGCTTAGAGTTTAAAACGAATCACCCTGTATATGTTAGGTATAAATTTTGATAGTGTATTTCGGAGGAGATCCCATTGTCCGACTTTCTGTACAGAGAGTGAAGAGCAAACACAAACCCATGTGTGCAAAATCGCGATTGCATCCTAAATATGAATGACCACTTACTAAAAACTTTTGCTCAATAGTGTCATGATCTCGAATTATCGTCCAAAAAAAAAACATTATTACCAATCGGCAACATGTCTGCTCTCCGCCAATTCATAAACAACATTTTTCAGTCTTTAGATAAGGATGATTGTCCGGCGTATTTAGAGTTTGTTCCATCAATTCATTAACCTACTTTTATGGGAGTGCCCCAAGGCTCTATCTTGGGTCCCATTCTTTTTATCTTGTTCAACGATATTATAAATTTTGTGAATTATTCTTTGGTCATATATGCAGATGACCTATCTCAGTCCATTCTCGCCGTGCCCGTTGCACAGCCGACACACGATTCCTCGCTCAAACTCGCTTAAGTAACGCGATCGATCCGCTATTACGCAGCGGATACAATAATTATATACTGGACCTTCACGCCGCACTAAGAACGACGGCGGCTTCTTCCACCCCCCTTCGGTTTCCATGGCGACGGCATGTTGCACCTATCGGAGCTGCTGCGACGATAGCATAGACTCGACTATAAGAAAACTTAAGGCTCCGCAAATTTTATGGATGTGTCTTCACGCCTTCAGATTATACAGGGTGTGCTCTTCAATTGTTTCCAGCAGTGTATGTTCTTCCAGAAAAATATAAAAAAAAAGACAGCTGAAGCGCAGATACTAAGGTTTGGGTTCACCATTAACACTCTTTGTTGCCTTCTTTCCTCTTGTTGTTTTTTTTTTTGTAGACGAACACTTTTTGTCCATCCTGTATATGCACATTAATCATTGTACTGTTTGTCCTTCATCAGTATTAATTCAAACATGTTAAAATCTTCTTCATAACTAAAGGAAACTCCCATCTCACTCCTCCTCTCTAGATTGTCCTAAACAAAAAGGCGAAAAGAGTTAAGTTTGACAGCGACATCCTACACCCCCCTCCTCCCTCCCCTCCCACCATTTTCTCAAATTGGTCTAATTCTGAATAATGCCCCCTCCCCTCCGCATTCTTGAAATTTTTTAAAATTTTTCCAACGCTTTAAAATCAAAACTCTTTTTGCACTCTTCTTTTTGTTAAATTAAAATTTCGACACTCCGATTTAAACTTGGGTAAGTTTGGAAAAAAAAGACGAAAAACGTAAATTTGGATAGCCCTCCCCCTCCCAAAAACATTTTTTGGAAAATTGAAATTTTGAATTTCTGTTCTCAATCGTGCTCCAGCCCCCCCCCCCTCCTCTCCTCCCACCTCCCCCTATATTGTCCTAGACAAAAAAATAAGGCGAAAAGAGTTAAGTTTGACGGCGACATTCTCTTCCCCTCCCCAACATTTTCTCACTCCTCAAATTGAAATTTTGAAAATTGTTCTGATTCTGAATATTGTCCCCCTCCCTCTGCGCCCCTGAAATTTCATTTTTTCAAAGCCTGTTCCAACGTTTCGGAATCGAACTTTTTTTTCCTTTTTTTTTGTAAAATTAAAATTTTGAAATTCCGATTTAAAAATTTTGACAGTTAAATTCTTCTCCCCCCATTTTTTTGTAAAATTAAAATTTTGACATTCCGATTTAATCTTGGATAAGTTGCAAAAAAAGGCTAAAAACTTGAATTTTGACAGCTACACCCTCTTCCCCCCCAATTTTTTTTTCGAAATCAAAACTTTTTTTTGTGTAAAATTAAAATTTTGAAATTCCGATTTAGACTTTTGGATGTGTTGAAAAAAATGGTGAAAAACTTAAATTTATACTTGAAAAAAATAAAAAAAAAACTTAAATTTTGACAGCTACACCCCGTTCCCCCCAATTTTTTTTTTTTCGAAATCAAAACCACTTTTTTTGTAAAATTAAAATTTTGACATTCCGATTTAAAGTTGGATAATGTAAAAAAGGCGAAAAACTTAAATTTTGACATCTACACCAATTTTTTTTTCAGATTATACAGGGTGTGTTCTTAAATTGTTTCCAGTACTAAGGTTTCGGATCACCGTTAAGACTTATCTTCTTTCTTCTTGTTTTTATTTGTTTTTGTAAACTAACACTTTTTTGTTCACCCTGTATATGCGCATTAATCATTGTATTACTTGTCCTTCATCAGCATTAATTCAAATATGTTACGATCTTCTTCATAACTAAAGGAAACTCAAGGCATGGGAAAATCCTGAGAACCTTGGCAAAGTTTGTATGAATCAGAATACGTCACAGAAAGCCGCCATTTTCATAGAATGCATCTGGTGGTGAGCTGATTATGAAAGCTGCCAATTTGGTTTGATTGGAGAGGAGTTGGTTTTGGAAGTAGTTCATCCGGTTTTGAGCTAATTTCGAAACCAGCCCCCTCTCCCTCCAAGATAAGTTTTACTATAATTATACAGGGTGATACAAAAAAATGTTATATACAGGGTGTTACAAAAAATGAAAGTTAATTTATTGATCTTCGGACATTTTTTACACCACATTCTATTTAAATGCTTCGCTTTCAATATACAAGGTGTCAAAATTGATTTATTGTGCGATTTCTATCTAAAGAACGCAGAGAACCGATTGGGAAAGATAGGGGGTGTGGTACCCTTCGGCTCCCCATTTTTTTTTTCCTGGTAAACTGATTATTATGAGCTATTTCAATACACACCTGAGATATTAATTGAAATTTTTTTTTAAACTTTGTCACCCTGTATATTGAGAAAGCAGGAAGTGACATAAGGAAAGTATGGTTGACGGATCGGTCTGTGGCTCTTGGTGTTCCGATCTCCTCTGTATATTAAATTGAAATATAATTAAAAATTAACTCGATTTTTTTTAGCTACTTTAGCAGCACCTGGTACAATGCAACAGATCGGAGCGAAACCGCGTCCAACAAACGAGAACATCCAACCGAAACAGCCGACGAGTCGACCATTGAATATCCTACCATCGAACGCTGCCAATATCCGACCAGCCAGTTCTGTATCAACCCAGACTATTGGAGCTCAAGCCCAGGTAAGATTAAATTTAAATTTTTTCGTTTTAAATAAGATTGGAAGTAGAAATTGTTGGTATTATCCATATCCGATATAATACTGAAATTTCACAGATTTCCTAGAATAAACCGTAAAAGAGAGACCTCTGTGTGTTCGATGCGGAATTAATAATCAACACTTCGTTCCCCTCTCTACATCTATTACAATATCCGATCTGGATCTGAATCTATTATAATATAATGTTGGTAACGCAAAGGAAACCGGTTTCAATGTTTCTGGTTTGAGGGATTTTGTAATGAATTCATCGATTTACTTCTTCGCTTAACTTCCCTTCGTTATCGACCAACATGTTCTTTCGTAAAATGCAACTAAACAAACAAGTTTCGATATTTGGCCGGCTGCTGCTGCTTCTTCCACTTTCTACGATAGTAACATTATGGGAAAGTGTTAAGTCGTCATATTAACGGCGTTGGCTGATCCTTTCTTGGTTGGAATCTAGAGAACGTGGAGGATTTCACGATGGAATCGCAAAGACGAATTCTTAATAATTCTTCACTGAAGTACAACTTTAAAGGAGGATTAAGATTGTTGTCGCATCCCCTGCTTGGTGATGAGGACAGCCATTCCTCTTGGATAAACTGATGTCTACCTGATATAATTTGAATTATAAATAAATAAATAAATACATAAATAAATAAATAAATAAAATATTAAAACATAATATTCATATTAATAAGGGTCCTGTGTCCTCCTGGGCGGTCAGGCCGAAACCACTATTGAGGCGACGGTGTGGGCGTGCAAGAGGTCACGGGGGGTGCGTGGTTAGGGTGCGCAAAAATAAAACTAAAATAAACAGTTAACAAAATATTATTAATCAAAAAATAAGAAGCCATTTAGCTGTCTCTTTCCTGGCCTATTTGTTTAAATAATGTAGAAGAACGGGTTCTCAATATGCTTCCAGTTCAGTCTAGGAATTGCCCTGGTCCCCTCTCCCCCCAAAACCCCTTTCGTTTAAATTAAAAAAAAAATGAAGTTCTAACCTCGAAATTCGAAATTTTGAACGTTGTCCTAGCTTGTTCTGGAGATTTCCCTTTGAATTTGAACGGTTCAAAAAAAAAATTAAGCGAAAAAGAAAACAAATCCCCGTCCCCCATCCAAATCCGAATTCGAAATTTTAAAAGCTTTAATTTTTTACGTTTTAAAAGAAATTTTTAAGATTATTCTACTTCCACCCCCTGTCCCCCTCTAGATTGTCCTAGACAACAAAAAAATAAGGCCAAAAAGGTTCAGTTTGAGAGCGACACCCTCTTCCTCGCCTCTCCCTAACATTTTCGCACTTCTCAAATTGAAATTTTGAAAATTGTTCTAATTCTGAATATTGTCCCCCCCCCATGCGTCCCTGAAATTTCATACTTTTTAAAGACCGTTCCGACGTTTGGACGTTTTGTTTTTCACTTTTTTTGGTAACATTAAAATTTTGATATTCAGATTTAAACTTTGGATAGTTGGAAAAAAAGGCGAATAATTTAAATTTTGATAGCTACACCCCGTTCCCCACAAAAAATTTAATTTTTTTTGAAAATTCAAATATTGAAATTTTTTCTAATCTCCCCCCCTCTCCCAACATTTTCTCACTCCTCAAATTTCGAAAATTGTTCTATTTCTGAATATTGCCCCCCTACCTCTTTCCTCCTGCGCCCCTGAAACCCCATTTTTTATAAGACTGTACCAACGTTTCGGAATCAAAACTTTTTTTTTCACTTTTTTTTTGTAAAATTATAATTTTGACATTTCGATTAAGGCTTGGATAGTTGGAAAAAAGACGAAAAATTTAAATTTTGACAGCTGCTCTTCTCCCCAACATTTTCTTCTTTTTTGGAAAATTGAAATTTAAAATTTTTGTTCTCTACTTTTTTGACTTTTTTTTGTAGAATTAAAATTTTGACATTCCGATTTAAACTTGGATAAGTAGGAAAAAAAGGCGAAAAACTTAAATTTTGACAGCTACACCACTTGCCCCCAAATTTTTTTTTTGAATCAACACTTTTGTAAAATTAAAATTTTGACATTCGGATTTAAACTTGGATAAGTTGAAAAAAGGCGAAAAAATAAATTCTGACAGCTACATCCCTTTCCCCCCAAAATTTTTTGTTCGAAATAGAAACGAATTTTTCACTTTTTTTTTGTAAAATTAAAATTTTGACATTCCGATTTAAACTTGGATAAGTAGAAAAAAAAGACGAAAAACTTAAATTTTGACAGCTACACCACTTGCCCCCTCCCCCAATTTTTTTTTGGGTCAACACTTTTTTTGTAAAATTAAAATTTTGACATTTCGATTTAAACTTGGATAAGTAGAAAAAAAAGGCGAAAAACTTAAATTTTGACAGCTACACCACTTGCCCCCCAAATTTTTTTTTTGAATCAACACTTTTGTAAAATTAAAATTTTGACATTCGGATTTAAACTTGGATAAGTTGAAAAAAGGCGAAAAATTAAATTCTGACAGCTACATCCCTTTCCCCCCAAATTTTTTTGTTTGAAACGAAAACTAATTTTTCACTTTTTTGTAAAATTAAAATTTTGACATTTCGATTTAAACTTGGATAAGTAGAAAAAAAAGGCGAAAAACTTAAATTTTGACAGCTACACCACTTGCCCCCCAAATTTTTTTTTTTGAATCAACACTTTTGTAAAATTAAAATTTTGACATTCGGATTTAAACTTGGATAAGTTGAAAAAAGGCGAAAAATTAAATTCTGACAGCTACATCCCTTTCCCCCCAAATTTTTTTGTTTGAAACGAAAACTAATTTTTCACTTTTTTGTAAAATTAAAATTTTGACATTCGGATTTAAACTTGGATAAGTTGAAAAAAGGCGAAAAATTAAATTCTGACAGCTACATCCCTCTCCCCCCAAAATTTTTTGTTCGAAATGAAAACTAATTTTTCACTTTTTTTTTGTAAAATTAAAATTTTGACATTCCGATTTAAACTTGGATCAATTCCCCCAATTTTTGTTTTGGAAATTACTTTTTTTTCTAATTCTCAATCTTGCTCCACCCCCGTGGCTCCCCTTCCCCCTCTCCCATCATATCAATCAAAGATTGTTTTCAGAGTGTTGTTCCGACATTTCTTCGTCCCCTTCTCCCCTTTTTTTTGGAAATTGAATTCCCCCAAAATTGAAAGCAAAATTTCACTGCCCCTTATCTTCGCTCCCCCCATTTTTTAAATCGATTTTTTCGCTTTCTTCCATACGTAGGTCACGAAACAATTGAGAAAAACAAAAGTCGACGATTCCTTTTGAAATTCTGAATTTTGAAATTTGCCGCAGATTTTCCTAGTTGCTCCAAAATTTTCGCTACCCCTTCCCCACACGGGGGTGGTGGTTCGCATTCTTTCGAAAGTTATTCCCTGCTTTATATTGTTACAAAACTTTACACTATATTATTTATTTCACAAAAACAAAATTTCGTTGCCACTTTCCCCCCTTTTCCTTGAAAATCGAACTTTAATGAGGTGGTGCAGTTCTATGTGTGTTTGTTCTACATTGTTCTGAAGTGTTAGCTTTATATCACGTGTAGTTAATGTCGTAGCTGAAAAAAGCAAAAAAAAAAAGTTCACTCTTTCCCCCCTTTTTTTTGAAAATCGAAATTTGGAGAATTGATCCCCAGGTCGGTCTAGGTTTGTTTGTATCTTGTTCCAAAGTTTTGATCTATTAGGTATAATTCATTAAAATTAAAAAATAAACATTTCTTTGGACTTTGGGACTTCCCCCCTTTTTTTTTTTTGTAAATTGAAATTTTGAGAGTTTCAATTCGATCTACATATATTTGTTCTATACTGTTGAAAAGAATTAGCCTTATAGCATGCGTAGTTTAATCATATGCTTATAAATTGAGATAAATGCAAGATTTCGAAAATGTTTAGGTTGGCATGAATGTAAAACCGGGCACTAAAGTCCGTACAAAAGCCCCGGGAATACGAACGTCGCCGGCGCCGAAAGCGGACGCCGCCAATCAAACTCAAATCAAACCCTACACGAACCTGCAACCGCATCACATCGTCCCGAACAAGTAAGTTGATCGAATTCTCCTCAAACCCTTCTAACAACCAACCCTTTAAAGTAGGATGTTAGTGATGAACACGGCCACGAGTATGGCGATGACGCCCGGTTCCCCGATGTCAACGGAGAAAGCTCAACAGTTAGCGGCGGCCCCGCAGAAAGCGCAAGCGACCTCCCAACAACAGTCCCAACAGCAACAGAGCCAGCAGCAAACGCAGCAACAAGCTCAACAGTTGCAAGCGCAGCAACAAGCCGTCTTGATGCAGCAACAGGCTATACAGCAGCAAGCCGTGCAACAAATGCAGTTCCAACAGCATCAGCAACAGCAGCAGCAAGCTATGCAAACGATACAGGTAAATATAATACTAGTATTAATATGGTCAAAGATGTGTTAGTTCCATTAGTGAAATATAGAGCACGCCACAGTATATTCAGAATATTCAGAACGGTGAGAGTTTTAAAGTAAAGAAGGACCAGACAAATTATTGCTACTGTGACACCTGTCAAATTAATTGACAGCCACAATCGACAGCTAAGTAAATAATTTATTATTATTAACAATATACAATAGATGATTAAAGCAGAGCACCTGAAGAAGTTGTAGCGAAACAGCTGTTGTGTTTTCAACAGTTATAGACAAAATCCGAAAAACGCCTCTCAATTTCTTTATATTTTAAATCTCCAACGACGTATAGATATTTACGTAATATATTGAAATTTACTTTGTCGCCGAAAAAGGTTTTAGAATACTCGGAAAAATTAGATTTAATCCATTTTTATGCCTGATTAATTTTTTATTAACATTTTTAATATTTTTTAAAATTAAAATTTTGACATTCTGATTTTTTAAAAAAGGGAAAAAAATTTAAATTTTGACAGCTGCTCTTCTCCCCAACATTTTTTTTTTTTTAAGTTAGACAGCGACACTTCCCCCCCAACATTTTCTCGCTCATCAAATTGAAATTTTGAAAATTGTGCTAATTCTGAATATTGCTCCCCCCCTTCTCTCTCTGCGTCACTGAAATTCCATTTTGTTTAAAGATCATTGTAACATTAAAATCATGACGTTCTGATTTAAACTTCGGATAGTTAGACAAAAAGGCGAAAAATTTAAATTTTGACAGCTGCTCTTCCCCCCTTGGAAAATTCAAATTTTAATTTTTTTTTCTAAGTGAATCTTGCTCCAGCTTCCCGCCCCCCTTCCCTCCCATCATCTAATTCGAAATTTTCAACGATTGTTCCCAGAATGTTGTTCCGACGTTATTCCCCGCCACCCCCTCCGTCCCCCCTCCCCAAGTTTTGTTCTAGATAAAAAATAAGCCCTCCCCCTTCCCCCTCCCTCCAACATTTTCTCGCTCATCAAATTGTAATTTTGAAAATTGTACTAATTCTGAATATTGCCTCCCCCCCCTACCCTTCTTCCCTGCGCTCCTGAAATTCCATTTTTTAAAGACCATTCCGACGTTTCGGAATCCAAACTCTGTTGTTTTTCACTTTTTTATTGTAACATTAAAATAATGACATTCTGCTAGTTTGAAAAAAAAAGCGAAAAGTTACATTTTGACAGCTGCTCTTCCCCCCAACATTTTTTTTTTTATTGGAAAACTGACATTTTAAACTTTTGTTCTAGTCCCCCGCCTACCACCCCCATCATTTTCTCACACCTGAAATTGAAATTTTTGAAAATTGTTCTAATTCTGAATATTGTCCGTCTCCCCCCTAAAATTCAATTTTTTAATTTAATTTTTTAAGGACTTCTAACGTTTCGGAATCAAAACTCTTTTTTTCACTTCTTTTGGAAAATTAAAATTTTGACATTCTGATTTGAACTTCGATGAGTTGAAAAAAAACGGCGAAAAACTAGCTACACCCTTTCCCCCCAAATTTTTTTTCGGAATCAATTTTTTTTTAACATTTTTTTGTAAAATTAAAATGTTGATATTCCAATTTGTAGTTGGATAAGTTGAAAAAAAAAGGCGAAAAACTTAAAGTTTGACAGCTACATCCCCTTCCCCCCAAATTTTTTTCGGAGTCGAAACTTTTTGTGAAATTAAAATTTTGTCATTCCGATTTAAACTTGCATAAGTTGAAAAAAAATGCAAAAAACTTAAATTTTGACAGCTACACCCCTTTCCCCCCAAATTTTTTTTCGTAGTCGAAACTTTTTTTTACTTTTTTTGTAAAATTAAAATTTTGACATTCCGATTTAAACTTGCATAAGTTGAAAAGAAGGCGAAAAACTTAAATTTTGACAGCTACGCCCCTTTCCCCCATAAATTTTTGTTCGGAGTCAAAACTTTTTTTACTTTTTTTTTGTAAAATTAAAATTTTGACATTTCGATTTGTAGTTGGATAAGTTGAAAAAAAAGGCGAAAAACTTAAATTTTGACAGCTACACCCCTTCCCCCAATTTTTGTTCGGAGTCCAAACTTTTTTTTACTTTTTTTTGTAAACTTAAATTTTATCAGCTACACTCCTTTCCCCCCAAATTTTTGTTCGGAGTCAAAACTTTTTTTTTGTAAAATTAAAATTTTGACATTCCGATTTAAACTTGGATTGAAGTTGAATGTTAAATTTCTCTTTCTAATTGTTTTGCTCCAGCCTCCTGCCGCTCTTTCCCCCTCCCCATCATCTAATTCGAAATTTTCAAAGATTGTTCCCGTAGCATTGCACTATCCTTTTCTCCCCCTTTTTTTTTAATCATAGATTCGTCCGCTCTGTGTTCTCCGATTACTGGTGCAAAATCTTGATACTTTTGGTTCATCAATGTGAACAATGGTCGAATTTTTGCAAATTTATCGCGTTGATCTAGAGTGATATTTGTCACAACAGTGTAAATTTGACAGAATACATTTTTTTTTCGCCTTTTTTTCAACTTATCCAACTACAAATCGGAATGTCAAAATTTTAATTTTACAAAAAAAAAAAAGTTTTGACTCCAAACAAAAATTTGGGGGAGAAAGGGGTGTAGCTGTCAAAATTTCAGTTTTTCGCCTTTTTTTTCAACTTATCCAACTACAAATCGGAATGTCAAAATTTTAATTTTACAAAAAAAAAAAGTTTTGACTCCAAACAAAAATTTGGGGGAGAAAGGGGTGTAGCTGTCAAAATTTCAGTTTTTCGCCTTTTTTTTCAACTTATCCAACTACAAATCGGAATGTCAAAATTTTAATTTTACAAAAAAAAAGTAAAAAAAGTTTTGACTCCGAACAAAAATTGGGGGGAAAGGGGTGTAGCTGTCAAAATTTAAGTTTTTCGCCTTTTTTTCAACTTATCCAACTACAAATCGGAATGTCAAAATTTTAATTTTACAAAAAAAAGTGAAAAAAAAAGAGTTTTGATCCCGAAACGTTAGAACAGTCCTAAAAAAAAAATTAATTTTAGGGGGGAGGGCGGACAATATTCAGAATTAGAACAATTTTCAAAATTTTAATTGGAGGAGTGAGAAAATGATGGGGGAGGTAGGCGTGGGACTACAGCAAGATTGAGACTTAGAACAAAAGCTTAAAATGTCAGTTTCAAAAAAAAAAAAAATGTTGGGGGGAAGAGCAGCTATCAAAATGTAAATTTTTCGCCTTTTTTTTCTAACTATCCAAAGTTTAAATCAAAATGGCATAATTTTAATGTTACAATGGTCTTTAAAAAAGAGAGGGGAGCAAGATTCAGAATTAGCACAATTTTCAAAATTCCAATTTGATGAGCGAGAAAATGTTGGGGGGGAGGGCGAGGGGGAGTGTCGCTGTCAAACTCAACTCTGTCCGCCTTATTTTTTGTCTAGAACGAAAATCGGGGGAGGGAAGGCGGTGGCGGGGATGAGAGTGAGAAAATGATGGGGGTGGTAGGCGGGGGACTAGAACAAAAGTTTAAAATGTCAGTTTTCCAAAAAAAAAAAAAATGTTGGGGGGAAGAGCAGCTGTCAAAATGTAACTTTTTCGCTTTTTTTTTCAAACTAGCAGAATGTCATGATTTTAATGTTACAATAAAAAAGTGAAAAACAACAGAGTTTGGATTCCGAAACGTCGGAATGGTCTTTAAAAAAATGGAATTTCAGGAGCGCAGGGAAGAAGGGTAGGAGGGGGGCAATATTCAGAATTAGTACAATTTTCAAAATTACAATTTGATGAGCGAGAAAATGTTGGAGGGGGGCGCCTTATTTTTTATCTAGAACAAAACTTGGGGAGGGGGGACGGAGGGGGTGGCGGGGAATAACGTCGGAACAACACTCTGGGAACAATCTTTGATAATTTCGAATTAGACGATGGGAGGGAAGGGGGGCGGGAAGCTGGAAAAAAAATTAAAATTTCAATTTTCCAAAAAAAAAAAAAAAGTTGGGGGAAAGAGCAGCTGTCAAAATTTTCCCCTTCTGTTCCCCAACTATGCGAAGTTTAAATCAGAATGTCAAAATTTTAGTTTAAAAAAATAAAATGTGCAATGTTAAACTAATGACATCTGTCGTACAAGCATGCAACAGGAAACTGGCCGGCTAAATAGTTAACTATAAAGTAATAAATGGGTTTAAAAGGTATCAAAGATTTGTGGTCACTAGACCGATCAGGGGTATTTGATTTTTATACTGATAACGCACAAGAAAAGTGACACATCTCAAAAATCCGCCTTTTTGAGTTAAATAGCATAAAATTTTCATAAAAAAGATCGACTTTTATCAGGAAAAACAGTATAAAGATAGCTCAAAAACTGAATATTTGTCTGGTCATATGCATCCTCAACATTCAACTATCGGCGACATCTATACTTCACTTAAGAAACTATTCTTTGCACTCTATATTTACAAAGTATTTGATACAGGGTATCCAACAGCAGCAGATCATCACCGGCGATCGACCTATCATGCCTGTAGTATCGATGTCTACCCAACAGACGGCTCAACCCGTTCAGCAATTGCAGCAAACTATACCGGGGACTTTACCGCAAGGTTTACCGCTACAGCCGAATTTAGCGGTTACTCAACAGATGCAGATGGGCGTGCAGCAGATTCATCCCGTAAGTGAAGATTTAATTAAAATTAGTTTTTATTTATTTTATTTAAAATTTCATAGCAGCTCACTCAAATGACGCAATCCGGAGCGATCATCGGGCAAATACAAGCAGCTCCTGCTGCTATACCGCAAGTCACGGCTAGTCCGACACAAATCCAACAGATCCAGCAGAACGGGCAAACTATAACGATCTCGACGCCCCCTCAACAAGTCCCGTTACCAGCGACGGTTCCCCCCGTCAAAGAAGAGACTAACGCTACGGAAGCGACGACCGTCGATAGTGTGACGCAAAGTGTTGGTACTACTATTGAGGTTCCGAAAGAGAACGGAATCGAAGGTAATTTTCTATGTACGTTCCTCCGATTATTTATTTTATTTTTAATTTTGATTAGAAAAGTTTGTGAGAAATTAAATGATTGCTAATAAAATAGTGGAAAGAGAGGGGAAAAAATGAAACTCAAAACATCAATATGATTCAAGTTAGATTAAATTTAGTTAAAATGGTAGCTGAGTAGATAACTTAGCTTAGTAGATAACTTTCTATGTTCGCAGTTTCAAATGCTATCATCAAAACAACTAATACAGCTGTTGCTTCACGATTCGTGTCCAAGTTTCCAGGTATGTATCGAGTTTGTACTTGGAAACCTACCGTTTTCGAAAGAAACACTTTTAATAACATGTTCATCTTCATTCATTATCATCATCATTTAAATAGTAATTTGATTTTGTAATATATTATTATTATTATTATTATTATTATTATTATTATTATTATTATTATTATTATTATTATTATTTATTCAAGTAATTACTAAAGAAATTAAAAGTAAAATCAAGTTACTACATAATATTTCCTATTTATTTGTTACATTATTATCGCAACAGCAGTTTTGTTGTTAAAGAGACTTTTTAAATCCGCGAATATTAAACCAAAAGTTGCAGTAAAGAAGAATAAAAGAATTAAAAAAAAAATTATACGGGGTGACCGCACAAGAGGACCGTCAGAACCGTCCAACATCTCCCCACGTGGACCCACCATTCATGGCATTACTTCAGATGTAATCCAGGGGCTGCCTTTTCTTGTTTGTTTGCCAAGTTTTTCCCTACATCCACCAGATGGTGTTGGTAGTTGTTCGGGTCGGCACTAAACATCAAAACCGCAAAAGAGCCTCTCCATCAGCCGACGCATATCTATTGTCTACAGAACTATAACGACTAAGGCCAGCAAGAAAAGAAATAGATCTAGAGTGGGCGTAGAGGTAGATCTAGAGAGAAATTAACGCATTGGCATGTGATAAGTTCCGATCGCCTCTACCATCCTCCCACCTCTTCCTTATCTTTTTTCTCTTGCTCTAGTCACGCTAAATGTACTTCATATTCGAACTCCTCGCTGTCTTTTCGCTTCATGATAGCTCTATCACTCTCCACTTCTTCCTGCTGGTTACCATTATGTTTATTATTGTGTCCGGTGTCTGTGAACCCCAAAGGGGCACCCAGCTGCCGATCGACCGTTAGGTATGCGGCGTCACGGAAAACGCACACACTCCTCAGGACAAAGAGGTACGAAACCAGTTGCCCGCACGAGACCGACACCTCGCGGGGAGGCCCGGCGAACCGGTGGGCTCCTCTCCCCCGTGCTACCCATGTTAGACAAGTTTTCTTGTCACCGTTGCGAGACGCTTTAGCGAATTCCTACCTCACATCTAACCCCACGGGGCCTAGGCCTCCTTGCGGATGGCTACTATCGGCCAAGCGTGGGAAACGGAATCTGGCCGTGAGGTACAACCAACCCCAAAATGCCAACCGCGCTAACTCTTTCGCCCCTCTGGCGATCAAGTATCCGTAAACCGTAGGGTCCCAGAATCACCGAGTTGTTTTATGATGAAACCGAAGGTTTCCCCAATCAGACAACCAGCGGGCGGACTACTCCCTACTATCTTCGCCAAATTCTCTCGCCACGCCCGTTTCCTGAGTGTGGCCACCAAGGATGGGGTAGTGCAGCTGCAGAGTTCTCTAGGTAAGCGCCGTAGGGTGCCTCACTTACCCACCGTATATTCCGACGGTTAGCGGCCGGAGACCGGAGCGTATGCCCACGCCTACGCCCAAGCATCCTCCCCGCTATATACGAAGTCTACTCCCGCCGCCACGCCCGTTGCCCTGGAACTATGAAACCAGGGATTGAGTAGTGCAGCCGCAGAGTTTTAATGGTCGACGCTATAGGGTGAACGCCGACCCGGAGCAACCGTGGGCAGACTATTACCTGTGTTAACTTCTCGATGGTTACAATTCATCCACTCTCCGATATTTCTAATCAATCGTGTAGTCCATTGAGGCTTTACTGTTTCTTTTTCTCATCTTTTCTGTGCATGAATGTAGGTTCTTTCTAGGACTAGAAGATCTATGGGTATGGGTCCTGTGATCACTTGCAGTGCCGAGCCCGAGATCACTTCTAGTGCCTTGATCCATATCTGTGCTCACCTCAATCAGTCTGGTAATTTTAGCAATTTTTTTTTTTGGCTCTGATTATGACGCTTAAATAAGTACTTGACGGTCTTCTTTGGTACTATCGTCACCCCGTTCAACATAAAACTTATATAAAACCTTCCGCCTTTTGTTACAACAACTTCGGTCATTTTGGCACCTACAATCAGAGCTAAATCGTTCGCGAAGGCTATGGTTCTGGCATCCAAAAAAAAACTCGAATAAAAATTTTAAATGGCATGCCCTATTTTTTTATTTATTACTACTCTGGAATCTCGCTTATATCCGCACGCACTTATATCCACCCTCACTTATATCCTTATTGTAGTGCTCATTTATATCCGCTCGGCATCCACCACCCGATAATGCACGTAGCACGGCCTTTCCTCTCCGCTAACGGGATAAGAGTGGGGACCCCTCTTGAGAGGATGTAAGTGAATGTTTACGTTTCCCGACCGCAGATATAGACGAGGTTCCAGTGTATTTTGTGTAACTAGTATTTTGTAAATTTTTGTGATCACCCCTTATAGCGTTTAATAATTGTTATTGTATCGCTCTGATACATTTGCAAGTACGTCAGGTGGTGCTATAATATTATTGTTACGTAGCCTACTTCGTGCAAATTGAAGTGGTCTTTTTCGGAAGTAATAGAAGAAATATACATTTTTCTCTAAAACGGTTGAAGATAAATGGGTACATTTTGATATCAAAAGAAAGAGAATTTAATTTTACATCCAACCCTGTAAACAGATATAGGGTGTCCCATTTAAGTAAAATTTTCTACCTTTTTTAGTTTTGATCCTACAGCTCATTAAAACGAGAGCGCTGCAAACAAAAGTACATAAGTCTAGGAAGGTCTTAATAAAAGTTACTTAAGGATCTAAAAACAATATAATATATAGGGTGATCCATTTAAAATAATACAGTTACATAGGCTTTTTCTATAATTGGGACACCCTGTATATCTGAAGATATTCTCTAGCTATGCGTCGTTTAAATAGGGACAACTTTTATTTGAAACTTTTTTCTCTATACTGTAAAATAAACCGCGTCAGCTGGGACACCCTGTATAAGAAGCAGTCAACATCACTTGATGAGCACCGGTGGGTTCTGCTCCCCTAATCTGCAATAAGAGTTCTAAATCTCAAAATTATGATCTACATGGTGTTTCTTCGACCGATACTGACTTGTGGCGCCCTCACCTGGTCCAGCGCCGCTAAAACGCAAGTTAAGAGACTTGACGTTTCGCAGGGCAGGGTGCTACGTGTTATCCTAGTTCATAACAAACGCACAAATACATAGAGATTTAGAGGGGAACACGCTACAGAGGGTTGCTCGATCGGAGAACCCACTATTTGACGCGGACAATTAATGCCGCCAAAAAGGAACACCAAATAGCTCGGTGCAAGTTGAACGCAAGGACGTGATTCCCGTGGCGAGACCGGAAGCCGAACCTCGTAAGAATATAGAAGGCTTAGGGGCTTAGTCCAGCCTAAGAGCACAGGCAGATCTCGGGAGAGAATCACCCTGGTAGCAGATCCTGAAGAAGTTGTCAGTATGGTCAGCGAAACGTCGGTTGGAATTGCGATTATGCGATGAAACCTGGAAGAAGATTCTATTACAAATTTATTAGAAAGTTTATTTATTTTCAAAGCAGCCGGTCTTAATCGATTCTCACAAAGCGGTGTCCCCACCAAATTTGCTTACATTTTTTTAAATTGAAAATGTTTAGAAACGTGCAGTAATTTTAAAAGTCCGAAAGTTTAGAGGTCATGGAAATTCCCAGCAAAAATTGCGGATGTTAAAAAAAAAACAAATCCGAACAAACTCGTTAATCACTGCTCAAATATCAATTGAATGACGACAACTTTGTGAATGAAGTGGGATTATAACTTAAACACTTGCCCTTGTATACCTAATAATAAGCTCGAATTATCATCTCCCACGCTTTATGATTAAACATTTATCGGTTCCGTAAATAATATAAAGAAAAAAAATAAACAAAAACAATATTGCATAACATTACGATAAACGTTCAGTCAGGATTATTCCCAATTATTCATGCATCTACGCGATTGTTTTGATCCATGACTCATCTAATGATACATATTTATACAAACACAACAACTACTACGGGAAATTCTAACGTCTACAATCGCACAATCGTTATTCTGTTGTAGTCGCGCCAGCACAGCCCGCCGAAATCAAGAATGTCGAGGTTGAACAGAAACCGATCGTAAATGGAATCGACTCGTCCAACGCGACAGGAATGCAACCGGCTCGATTCCCGGTACAGTCCCGACCCAACCCGCAATACGAACCAGGATAATAACGGTTTACCGGTGGCGGCGACGGCCGAGGAGGTTAAGGAACGTTGTCCGCCAGCTATGGTCAAACCGCAGGTCTGACGCACGTCATCGAAGATTTCGTCATCCAAGAATCGTCCGAACCTCTTCCCCGTCGTTAGGATACGTTACTGAGCGATTCGAAACCGACGCCTTCATCGCAGGATAAGCAATCAAGGCGATGAACCACCACGTAAGCAATTTTAAGAAAAACAAATTAAATAAGAGAAGCATGATGTTTTAATGTTTTGATGTCCTTGTAG
>CM043017.1:190110834-190245274 GCA_023690525.1 Holotrichia oblita
TTTCTATTATTTTTTAATATAAACTTTATAAAATTTCCGAAAATATATTTTAAGATATTTAATACATAATAGGAATTTTTAATTTTTACAAAAAGAAATTCATCACCACCTCCCCTTTTTACAACCATTATTTTTTATTGTATGAAATAATTTTTTTTTAATTATAATCTGCTTTTAATTACATATATTATTTTATAGTGTTTTATTAAAACAAATTTTTGAAAATCAAGATTTAATTTTAATTTAGTAATTTATTTACCTATTATTTAAAATCAGTTTTTACAATTTTCTATTATTTTTTAATAATTTTTTTAAACATAAAATTTCAAGAATATTTCATAAAATTTTGGAAATATATTTTTGTACTATTTCTTGTAATATTAGAGGCGATATTTAATTAATAATAATAGAATTTAATTTATTTTAAACAATAAAAAAAAATAGAGAATTCAAATATATATCTTACAAGTAGGAATTATTTATATATTAATAGAATTTGTTCATGTATTTTATAAAATAATATTTAGGAAATAAATTCACACCTCCCTGCAACCTATTTTTTATATTTTATAAAACAATTCTTTTTTAATTAAAATCTGCTTTCAATTACATTATATTTAGTTATTATATTATTGCACTTTTTCCAACATACGTTATTGCAAATCGAGATTATTTAATTTAATTTAGTAATTTATTTATTATTTTAGTGGATTTTCAAAATCAATTTTTAGGTTTGTTTTTTTACAATTTTTTATATTATTTTTTAATATAAAATTTCGAATATTTTATAAAATTTCGAAAATATATTTTGAGATATTTTTTGTAATATTACATTATATTTTTATATATGTATATATAATACAATTTAAACTAAGAATGTAATTTATTTTAAACTATAAAAAAAGAGAGAAATAACAAATATATCTTGGAAGTAGAGAATTAGGTTTCATTATAATTTTATCGGCAATTTTTTTATTATTTATTATTTTATTAATATTGGTATTAGTTTGTGTATTTTATAAAAAAATTTTAGACAAAGAAATTCACCACCACCCCCGTTTTTTATAAACGTATTTTTTTTATTTTATGAAATAATTTTTTTTTATTATAATCTAGAAATCGAAATTATTTAATTTTAATTGAGTACTTTATTTATTTTATTCAATTTTTTAAAATCAATTTTTAGGTTTGTTTTTTTATAAATTAGGTTTCTACAATTTTCGAATTTTTTAATAAAAAATTTCAAAAATATTTTATAAAAATTCCGAAAGTATATTTTGAGATATTTGTAATATTTCTTGTCATATTACAGGCGATATACGGGAAAAAAATTATCAACAAAATTTAACATATTTATACACCTATTAATATTGAAATTTGTTTTGTGTAGTAATCTTTTTTTTTGTTTTTTGAATGAAATAATTTTTTCCGAGATTATTTAATTTTCATTTAGCAATTTATTTATTATTTTATCGAATTTTTTAACATCAATTTTTAGGTTGGTTTTTTTACAAATAATTAATTTTTTATTTATATATATATTTTTTTAATTAAGATAAAAATACTACTTCTATTTAAAAACTTAAAAATAAATATGATTTCAATTTCATAATTTAAAACGTATACCTACTTCAGTCTATCTAAGAAATTTCAACATTTTAAAATAGTTATTATATTAAAAACAATCAGCCATCATTTTTCATTATAATTTTATCAACAAAAACAAAACAAAATTTTGTCAACAAAATTTAACAGATATATTTATATATTAATATTGGAATTTGTTCCTGTATTTTATAAAATAATTTTTATAAAAAGAAATTCACCACCACCCCTTTTTTTACAAACGATATTTTTGAAATTTTTTTTGATTATAATCTACTTTCATAAATATGGCATTTTTTTCAAAATACATTTTTAGAAATCGAAATTATTTAATTTTAATTTAGTACTTTATTTATTTTATTGAATTTTTTAAATCAATTTTTAGGTTTGTTTTTTTATAAATCAGGCTTTTACAATTTTCTATTTTTTAATATGAAATTTCAAAAATATTTTATAAAAATTCCTGAAATATATTTTGAGATATTTGTAATATCTCATTTTTTTGTTTTTTTTATTTTATGAAATAATTTTTTCCGAGATTATTTAATTTTCATTTAGTAATTTATTTATTATTTTATCGAATTTTTTAACATCAATTTTTAGGTTCGATTTTTACAAATAATTAATACAATTTTCTATTTTTTAATATATTATTTTTTAATTTAAGATAAAAATACTACTTACTATTAAAAAAAAAACTTAAAAATAAATACGATTTCAATTTCATAAAAATTTTAAAAATGTATACTTCACTCAATATTTTAAAATATTTATTATATTAAAAAAGAATTTAAAAAAATTAATAAAATCAGCCATCATAAAAATTAAAAAAAAAATTAGGCGGTTTTCATTATAATTTTATCAGAAAATTTTGTCAATAAAATTTAACAGATACGAAACTTTATTTATATATTAATATTGGAATTTTGTTCCTGTATTTTATAAAATAATTTTTATAAAAAAAGAAATTCACCACCACCCCGTTTTTTACAAACGTTATTTTTGACACTTTTTTTTGATTATGATCTACTTTCAATTTGCAATAAATATTGCATTTTTTCAAAATACATTTTTAGAAATCGAAATTATTTAATTTTAATTTAGTACTTTATTTATTTTATTGAATTTTTTAATCAATTTTTAGGTTTGTTTTTTTATAAATCAGGTTTCTACAATTTTCTATTTATTATATATTTATTTATTATTATTATTTTTATTACAATCACATATTTTTTTTTATTTTATGAAATAATTTCTTCCGAGATTATTTAATTTTCATTTAGTAATTTATTTATTTTTATAGAATTTTTTAACATCAATTTTTAGGTTCGTTTTTTATAAATAATAAATACAATTTTCTATTTTTTAATATATATTTTTTTAAATTTAAGATAAAAATACTACTTCTATTAAAAAAAAACTTAAAAATAAATACGATTTCAATTTAATAAAAATTTTAAAATATATACTTCAGTCTATCTATGAAATTTCAACATTTTAAAATATTTATTATATTAAAAAAAACAATTTAAAAAAATTAATAAAATCAGCCATCATAAAAATAAAAAAAAAATTTAGCTGAAATAATACGGCGTCTCATCTATATGTATATACCTACTAATACAGTAGCACATAATATTACCACCACAACAATACGAAAAAAAGGAAACACAACAAAGACTGTTAATAATAATTACAGCCGCATCAACGTACAAAATCTAAACGTATACATATAACCAAGCAATTAGAAAGGGAAACGTAATAAACATAAAATTATTTATGATCAACACCTGTTTCACCACAAGCGCTCTACTATTATCATATCCTATTTAGATAAAAAAAACGAAACGTTCCTATCATCTAGAATTCAAGAGAAAGGTAGTCTCGCATGCCAAACACACCAATCTACTAGAATCTAGAATATACTAATCCACACAGACAAAGATGGACGTGGGGACGCATGCAACGCAAGCCGCCATTTTAATCAACAAGACAACATGGATCCCTACAACATATATAAAGTAGGGGATACACAACATACCGGTTCTTATTCTTTTGTGTAATATGGAGAATTACTCATACGCGTTTTATTTTCTCTAGAAGGTAAACCACATCGGCAGAATTCCCAGAACTCCATTTTTGTTTTTTTTTTAGTTTTAGATAGAATTGCGTTATGTAAAGATTACAATCGAAAACTATCGAAAGATAATAAAAAATAAAAAAAATTATAAAATAAAAACGAACCTCTTCGTAAAAAAACCAAAAGATCTGCGTTCCATTTCACAATTAAATATATATACGTCGATGCGGATCACTCAGTATATACGCACAAATTAAAACAAAAAAAAGAACACAACAGAATCAAGGAATAAAGCAAAAATCCGCGGCACAAACTCGATTACAGTTCACGTTTGTCGCACACACACACACACATTAATATCACCATTGCATTGTCGTCCAGTGTTCTCTCTCTCTCTCGTCTTTTTAATTCTAAAAGGCTCTCGGCCGACTTCGCTTCGCGTAAACGCCGAACAACTGAATCCCGTATAATAGCGGGAGACACGACATCACTCCGTAATAGCGAGATAGCGACTGCGCACGACGACCGACAGTCGAAACTCGTCGTCCTTCGACGACGCGAACGACCAATCGGAGCGAACCTCTCCCTACCAGCTAGATGATTGGTCGGCGTGACTAGCATAGCGCTTTGAAAATGACGCTCACCCGTCGCCCCCGTAGAACCGGTCTCGGATGAAAGGGCAGGAAGTGCGCGCGCGGGATATTACACGTATTATGTGTACGACGTATAATAAGGTGGTGGAAGAAGAAGAAGAAGAAGAAGAGGAGAGAGGTAGTGAAAAAAAAGTTTTAAATTCGAACGCACCGGGATTGACGGGCCTCCATGACGATCTTATGAGGAGTGCATTTTTAATCATGGCGACCGCTATATACGAAATGGGTTCCCGATGTTCTCGATTCGCAACTGTTTTCTGTTTTCGTTTTTTTTTTGTTCCTGCTCCTCTACAGCGACTCGATACTCTCTCGCCGGAGTAATTCCAATGCCTACTCGGTCGGAGCGTACGCCGCTGTTGCGGATACCTACTATGGTTGAGCGTCATTTTCAACGCTGCTGATGTTTATTTATAGAGATATGCTATTTTCGTGGAATGCGGAGCCAGATTTGAATTTGGAACGCATTTTTTATTTCTTTATTTTAAATATTAAATAGAGATGTCGTTTTTGTTTTATAGTTTTTGTTTCGTCGATTTAAAAAACAGATTTGTCGTATTATAATCTATAGGGGTTCGTTGTCAAGCAAATAAGTAGATATATATATAGGGGGAGCTGGTTAGTTTTGCATTTTGTTTCGTAAGAAAAATTAAATTTTAAAAATCCAAGAAGTCATTCTCAAACACCGTTCCGGGCATGCAAAACCTTTTTCTATCTTATCGAATCACTCCTATAAAGATTTCGCAAGCTCCTTTCGAGGGGAAAGTGTGGCAAAACAGATTAATTATGATATTAAGTATACAGGGTGACCAGATAAGAAAAGTGCTGTATCTCTGAAACTATTCGTCGTAGAGACTTGCGGTAAAAAATTTTATGACTAAAGTGGGGAAAAGAACACCGAGGAAAATATTTTTAGATTTCCAAGATGGTCGCCAGGGGGCGTAACCGGCATCTTAAACTTTTAAAGCGATTTTCCACTGAAATCCACCCAGTAAATGTTACCAAAAAATATATGCTTTTTAAAGCTAAGCTTTACTCGAGTAATTTTTGTTTAGCACTTTTTGACGTATCTCTTAACATAAAGTGGTGGGGGGTAATTTAATATTTTTTTAAATAAACAGCTGTAATTCCTAAACGACTGAACTGATTTTAACAAACTTGGTCTCATTGGAAAGAGCATTTAGGGTAAAGTAAGGTCATTTGGCAGCAATAAGCAATAAGATTGATATTATGTCTCGACATAAATTGCTTCTTTCACCTCTATATTTGATTTGTATTCTTCTAATTTGGCAGTAATAGTTAGATAATTTGGCAATAGATAGTCATCATCTTCATCATTCAGAGATTGATGATCCCCACAGGCATCATCATCATGATAGGGGATGAAACAAAAGGAACACTGACTCCATTTCGATCCTGTTTTCTTCTTCACATCTTCTGAAAAAATTTTTTGCAGCACACCCCACATTCCCAGTCATCATCAGGGACATATATGTTTGAATAAGGGTCTTCCATTACACTCGAACATTTAGCAGGTCTTTTCTTTCTTCCTCCTGACGTTTGAAGGTCCATCAGGTACAGCTGGATCATCCACGGGACTCCTGCTGATGTGTGAAAGTCCAATTAGGTCTTCTAAGGCTGTCAAACATTCAGCACCTCTTTTCTTTTTGCCTCCACTATGTGATGGATTAACATTGGACTTTTGAGCAGAGGGTGACTCCAATTGTTTGGAGCAGAGATAATGATCATCCCTAGATTCTAGTGCAGGCGGAGGCTTTTCAGTTAGTCTACTGGGTACAAGAGCTTCAGGAGCTATTCAATTCTTTGAACCAGTGGGACTTTAGTGACTTATAAACATCCAACATCTAATGGTTGGAGAAGATGGCCTGTATGAGGAGGAAACGTCATGAGGTAGATGGCATTGGCAATGGAAACCATTCCAAGAAAAGTTCACTTCTAATCCAAAGTTTTGGGGATAATCTTGTTATGGAATTAGGGAGGCTGTCATTTTTCAATGGATCATCCCATCTCACACCTTTAAAAATGACAAATTGGGGAAGAAATGACCCTTCTGCTGAACCACAACCTATGACAGTTTGGATCTGTCCTCTTTCTCCATATGTCCTCTTATAAACATATTTTTTGCCTAACCGACAAAAAATTTTGTTTGATCTAACAACATAGGTCACCCCTGTCTCATCGACATTCCATATTTTGACTGGGCTTGTTGAATAAGTCAAGCTTCAATAATAAATGCTCCAATTTGGAAAAGTAGTCGGCAATGATAACAGGATTTGACATCGAAGCTCGGTATGCAGACAGATTCTCTGGCACACGCAAACATAAAAAACTTGCACCACCACCACTTGCTGGCAGATTTTTTTTTTCTTGATTGAACATAATATGCTGCCTATTAACAATTTCAGCTGGTTGATAAGCAAGCTTTCGAAATGACAACACAGTCAGGCCAAATCCAAGTTCTTGCATATCCAGAATATATTTTAGAATTTTTTGCTCTTAGATCAACTGGCAGAGCAAATGGGCGGCCTAATTTAGGGAGACTAACTAAGAAAAGCTGCTCCGTACGATTTGGCAACTTGATGAATGGTGACAGCCCTTCCAGGAGGTATTGCGAGCCACCGACTCTTGTTGGTAATAAGTACGTTAAGGGAGCCATCAAGGTCACGTCTAGTGGCTACATCCTGTGTGAACAATCTGGCGACAAGCACAACAAAGTTGTTTTCTCGGGTCATGTTAATCAAATCGAGGTTCTTCGTGTGCGTGGCATGGCTATCCAAAATCAAGAGCATGGGTTTTTCAGGAGATGGCTTAGAGAACTTTCGAAACCAATACCTATATAGAGGAGCTGGTTAGTTTTTTGAGTTATGTTTCGTAAAAAAAATTAAATTGAACAATTTTAAAAACCCAATAAATCATTCTCGACCATCGCCTTTCTAAATAATTTTTCCAAATTGGCGATGCCATTCGATGCAGATAAGACACCATTCCATAAGGAACCCAATTTTCCATCCATGTTCTTTAGACGCAACGAGATGTCTTATCGAGTCACCCCTAAAGATCTAGCGAGCTCGTTGCAAGCCTTCGTTCAATTGAGCGTCTTCAAACGTTGTTGGACTTCACTCACGCTCTGTGGAGCTCGTTCCAAAATCAAACACCACTTTTGAACCGTTTGCATCGAAATTTGCAAGTCGAAAGTGACGGAGCATGTTCTCCATGAGCCTCGCACAGCTTGTGATGATTTTCAGCTGATGGCCTGATTAGTCTGCGATGTATGGTTAAGGAGCCTGCTAGTCTGCCAAAACCATACATGCTTTCTTGAAATGGAGCATTTCGCACAACTTGCGATGATTTTCAGCTGATGGCCTGATTGCGATGGAATCTGCCAAAATCATACATGCTTTCTTGGATTCAAGTCTGGAGCATACCAAGAACACCCGGAGCTCGTTCCAAAATCAAACACCACTTTTGAACCGTTTGAATCGAAATTTGCAAGTCGAAAGTGACGGAGCATGTTCTTCATGAGCCTCGCACAGCTTGTGATGATTTTCAGCTGATGGCCTGATTAGTCTGCGATGTATGGTTAAGGAGCCTGCTAGTCTGCCAAAACCATACATGCTTTCTTGGATTCAAGGAATCGGAATCTTTACAGGAGCATACCAAGAACACCCGTCCAAGAAAATAAGCCATATTGGTACAAATCTTGCTTCTTCTAGAAAGAGGACAAGACAGACCAAGCTGTCTTGCAAACTCGTTCAATAGAGAAACTCTGATTAGCTGAATGAAGGCTTTTCTTCAAGAATGGACTTGTCAAACGCTTTGATTACTTAGTCCCAGTTCCAATTGGGGGTGGGAGGGACCTTTATCTCCAGAAGTGGGGGAAGGTGGGGCAAGATTGGGACGTTAAGGTTTAAGATTGATGTGTTTATGACCTTTCAACTACTATTCTTTTGTTTTTAAGAGAAGAAGGTCTGGAATATTGAAGCCATGAATGAAGATTGGCCTACTTTAAGCGTCTGCGGTTTAAACTTGAATCCGTACCATCTCAAATTGTTTATCAGTCAGTATTGTCTCCAATAATACCAGGAACTCATCTATGTCGTTATAATTTTGAGTTTTATTAGTAGGTATGCCAAAAACGATTTCTGTCAAATATAGAACAGTATGCTGTTGTCATTAGCGCTACTTTACAGAGAAAAATACTTCAAGAAAATCAAGAACCCTGACAGACTTCAAATCCATCTGAACCAATGAAATCTCTTGGAGAATGTGTACTGATGCAGTTTCCTATCGAAACAGGCAAAAGGAACTTACTTACTGGATAGGTTTTGGTAAAAGGCAAGGCGAGGTAGTAAACGTCAAACTAATTATCGTGGTAATATTGACAGCTTTGACAGTTTCACCCTCTGCCTACATTCTCATGGTTTGGATGTCAAATCAGTCTGGTCAAACCATCCGTTTCTGCAAGCTGTATTGCATTTTTTACAGAGGGACTTAATTGTCAAGAGTGGAAGCAGATTTAGGGAAACTAAATTGCTTTAAAGTACCCAACGAGCTCATTTATTTTGTTTCTAACAGCAATTGTGACATCTGCAGGTTACTTCCAAGGAAGGGAACCATTTAATGGTAAACAATGCTTTGGAAGAAAGCGAATTACCCATCTCCACGCACTGTGGACTAAATTAAAGATTGAATTTAAATATTGTTTTTGAATATCGAATCTTATATTGTGATGCTCAGTTTAGTTAGCTTTTTAATCTTTAAAATGTTATTTAAAGGAGATTGAAGCCGCAAACGAAAATTTTGTTACTCAAGACCGAGCCAATTATCTCGGCAACAACGTCATAGACTAAACTTTGAAACCATCACAGTTGGAGACCTGTGAGAGTGGGCAAACCCCAGCAGCTTACACCTCATGCACATCAATAGGTTGCAGTGCAATATCAGCATTATTTCAACCTAATTCTAAGAGGTAGCAAAGTCTTTATTCTCTCCGTTTGTCCAATCTTATGAGAAATCAGTGGCGCTATATACTATTTACCGTTATTGCCGAATCGATAACCCGTTAGGAAATGACGTAGGCCTAGTAAGATTAAAAGGAAAAAACGAATATTAAAAACTGAAAAGAAAGAGGTCTTTTGTTTCTTGTTTTTTTGTTTTGTTTTGGACGTCTCAATATAATGATGACGTAACGATTGGGGGTGGCTTAACAAGCTGATGATTTGGTAGGAGGTAATAAGGAGGCCCGTCCATGTTTTATTTCAGCCATTTTTTCCCATAGCTTCGATATAGTAGGTCTGTCCCGAAGAAATTGATCCAATTCGTCAAAAAAGTTCTTTTCTAAACACTACCGCAAAACGAAACAATTTGGGTTTCCATTTTGCGCTGTAGAAACTAATTTACGTCTCCAACTAGTAACTTCATCCTTTAAAGCAGATTTAGGGACAATAAATTGCTTTTAAGCGCACAAGTGCTTTTGGTTCTTAAAAATGTGACAGCTGTCAAAAAAAAGTCCTAAGTGTAACAGTTACCTTGTAGTTTAGATTAAAGATTGAATTCCCAAGATCCAATCTTGTATTGTTATATATAAAGAAAGCTGAAAATTTTGTTGTTCAGGACTTTCCAAAATTAATCCATTTGCTTTGAATGGAAGGCCATGTAGATGTCTAAATTGTTAGAATCTGATGGTTGGTAACCTTACCAGTTGTTCCTCTCAACATTTTCGTCGTAACTGCTTGTTGATTGAGATACAGGGTGTTCAAAATCAAGCAAAAAATCTCCAAAAGATGACGATATCATTGCTATAATATAAAGGTACAATTGAAGATGGTTCAAAAGGGATTGCGAATAAAAATGGTTACAAGGTTAACAAGTTCAAGTTTTGACAGATTCTTCAGAAGAATGAAAAACCAGTGTCTTGCACAATTGGCTCAAGATTTCTTTATGAAAATTTTTAGAGAAATAAAGGATTCGTTTGGAAAGTTGATGAGAGATTCCAGATGAAAAATTAACCACCCACAAACGCAATAAAACCTGTCAAAAACAAAACATTTTACGGTTGGAAACTAGAAATGACCAAAACAAAACAAAAACAAAAAAAAAGAGAAAAATCTCGCGATGTATTCGGGCAAGGCAATAATCCGATATCCATAAAACTCCACGATAGCCGGAGAACCTCGTAAAAGCATCACGAACGAAGGCGCGCGACCTCGAAGTACGTAGCGTCACCATCCGTCGACATCCCAGCTATCCAGTCGCCGCCGTATAAATATAAAACAAAAGACGGTGCGCGGTGCGTTGTGTGCTGCGCTACCACGGCCATCACGATTTCCCCACCATACGTCGTCCACGTCGCTGACGCCCGGATTTCGCCGCGTATAGTAAAACGAGCGCAACAGGATTTCGTCATCGGACGATGAGGCGTTCATAATAAACAAGAGGAGAAACAGACGATAATTCCCCCCTTGTCTATGTTATGTAGTAGTAGGTATATAGCTTTAGATATCTGACTTATGTACTATATATGACATACTCGTTTTTATATAGGTAGTAATTTAAACGGTAGGGGGTCCACGCAGTAAATCGTACCTTCCTAGAAATCTACCACGACTCAATCGTATAGTTCTATGTACAGTCGAGTTAAAAAATAATGGCACCTCTTAAAATGAAACATCTGGCGACATCTATGGCGATTTTTTTTAAGACTAATACATATAAATACTAAACTAAGTCGGTACAAAGGCTTCCACGGCTATAGTCTACAGTTAAACATATTCGTTCGGGAGAGAATCATGTCGTATTCAACATTAGAGTTAATGTCAGAAAATGGGATCTAAACCTTTATTTTGACGTTTTAAAATCGGTCTAAAACGTCTCACCCTCTTCGAGTCGAGGTAATCGCTTCCCCTGTATATTAGTTGATCATCAATTATTATTGTCTGATAATCCATTAAAATCCGTTACTGCCGATTAGTTTGAACGTTAAATATGTATAAATTTGACATTTAAATATTAATTATAAACGATTTCCATGATTTATAGGTTAAGTATGGACAAATTTGACGTTTAAGTGTCAAATGGAATCAAGTCTGACAACAAAATGCAAAATAGTTAAGTGTTATTATTCGAATGTCAACCGCGGATTTGACGTTTGAATGTGTCAATTAACGTCAAGTTTGCAATTTAAATGTCGGATACGCACAAGTTTGACATTTAATTGTCAAATATGAAGAGACTTTGATCGACACTTAGAATTCAGCATAAACGTCAAACGATGAATATAAAATTTGTATTTTACTAACGGCGCTCTGATTGATCGTAAATTATCTGGTGATTCTCTATGAAATTATAATTTGCGTTTGAGTTTCGATCGAATTCGACGTTTAAATTTCAAATATGATCGCATTTGACGTTTAAATGTCAAATTTGACAGTTTGAACATTGAAATATGAAGTTATAAACAAATTTGATTACTTAAATGTCAAATAATGACAGGTTTGAACATTGAAATATGAAATATGAACAAATTTATTGACTTAAATGTCAAATTTGACAGTTTGAACATTGAAATATGGAATATGAACAAATTTGATTACTTAAATGTTTGAACAAATTTGAATATTTAAACGTCAAATATGAACAAATTTGATTACTTAAATGTCAAATATTGACAGATTTAAACATTTAAATATCATATATGAACGAATTTTATTACTTAAATGTCAAATATTGACAGGTTTGAACATTGAAATATGAACAAATTTCATTACTTAAATGACAAATAGTGACAGGTTTTAACATTGAAATATGAAATATGAACAAATTTGATTATTTAAATGTCAAATATGAACAAATTTGATTACTTAGATGTCAAATAGTGACAGATTTAAACATTTAAATATGAAATATGAACAAATTTCATTACTTAAATGTCAAATTTGACAGTTTGAACATTGAACAAATTTGATTACATAAATGTTAAATAATGACAGGTTTAAACATTTAAGTATCAAATATGAACGAATTTTATTACTTAAATGTCAAATATTGACAGGTTTGAACATTGAAATATGAACAAATTTCATTACTTAAATGACAAATAGTGACAGGTTTTAACATTGAAATATGAAATATGAACAAATTTGATTACTTAGATGTCAAATACTGACAGATTTAAACATTTAAATATGAAATACGAACAAATTTCATTACTTAAATGTCAAATTTGACAGTTTGAACATTGAACAAATTTGATTACATAAATGTTAAATAATGACAGGTTTAAACATTTAAATATCAAATATGAACGAATTTTATTACTTAAATGTCAAATATTGACAGGTTTGAACATTGAAATATGAACAAATTTCATTACTTAAATGACAAATAGTGACAGGTTTTAACATTGAAATATGAAATATGAACAAATTTGATTACTTAAATGTCAAATATGAACAAATTTGATTACTTAGATGTCAAATACTGACAGATTTAAACATTTAAATATCAAATATGAACAAATTTGATTACTTAAATGTCAAATTTGACAGTTTGAACATTGAACAAATTTGATTACATAAATGTTAAATAATGACAGGTTTAAACATTTAAGTATCAAATATGAACAAATTTTATTACTTAAATGTCAAATATTGACAGGTTTAAACATTTAAATATCATATATGAACGAATTTTATTACTTAAATGTCAAATTTGACAGTTTGAACATTTAAATATGAACAAATTTTATTACTTAAATGACAAATAGTGACAGGTTTTAACATTGAAATATGAAATATGAACAAATTTATTTACTTAAATGTCAAATTTGACAGTTTGAACATTGAAATATGGAATATGAACAAATTTGATTACTTAAATGTCAAATATGAACAAATTTAATTATTTAAACGTCAAATATGAACAAATTTGATTACTTAGATGTCAAATACTGACAGATTTAAACATTTAAATATCAAATACGAACAAGTTTCATTACTTAAATGTCAAATTTGACAGTTTGAACATTGAAATATGAAATATGAACAAATTTCATTACTTAAATGATAAATAGTGACAGGTTTAAACATTTAAATATCAAATACGAACAAATTTCATTACTTAAATGTCAAATTTGACAGTTTGAACATTGAACAAATTTAATTACTTAAATGTCGGATATGCACAAGTTTGACATCTACATGTCAAATATAAAGAGATTTGACACTTAGAATTAAGCATAAACGTCAAATGATGAATACAAAATTCGTATTTTACGAAACTAACCAGGCTCACGAGAAATTTTAACGTCGAAATAACTGTAGGGGTGTGGCTACGACGATCTGATTGATCGTAAATTATTTGATGAGTTTCCATGAAATTATAATTTGCGTTTGAGTTGATCGAATTTGACGTTTAAATTTCAAATGTAGTCGCATTTGACGTTTAAATGTCAAATATTGACACGTTTCAACATTTAAATATGAAATATGTACAAATTTCATTACCTAAATGTCAAATTTGACAGTTTGAACATTGAAATATGGAATATGAACAAATTTGATTACTTAAATGTCAAATATTAATAAATTTGATTATTTAAACGTCGAATATTCAAAAGTTTTAACAACTCAAATGTCAAATAATGACAGGTTTGAGCATTTAAATATGAAATATGAACCAATTTGATTACTTAAATGTCAAATATTGACAAATTTGATTATTTAAATGACAAATGTCAAAAAAAATCTAATTATCAGAAATCAAATGCCCCCACAGCCCCTCACGGACCCCACGGAATGGTCTGTTCCACCGTGGACAGAGCCGATGTGCTGTAGCTAATCATTTCTGTTCGGTTCATGACACAGCCGACGTTGATAACTCGGTGGAAGATGCTGAGAATGAAGTCGAAGAGAGAGTATTAACAATCTCCTACCTCTGGAAGGCGACCACATCCCTGAAGCCTTTCAAGAAATGAAATCAAACATTTTATTAAGACCAACGCTCTTTTAAGGGCTCCCAGATCATCTTATTTCGCTCATCAATTCTCTGAAATTATAGTTTAATTTTAAGCTGATCAAGTTTGACGTTTAAATGTCAAATTTGACATTTAAATGTCAAACTTGTCTACTTTTAGTTTGCACGGACAAGTTAGGCTCTTAGATATCAGATGTGAGCAAGGCAACTAGACCAAGTTACTAAGGAGTCTGAATATGATGTTGGTAACATTGGCAAAGTGGCAAAAGATCGTGACAAAGATTACTAAAATTGTCTACTTTAGCAGAACTGAATCACTAGAATTAAAGATTAATTTGAATCACATATTGATAAATAGGGTATCCTTCATTCATGTCGGTGTTAAGGTCAAATGCCAACCGTATAAGACGAATGAACCTAAATTCATGTACCTATATTAGAGACACACTAAGAGGATATTGTTCATCTATCGATCAAAGACGTCCGTGCACGGCTGTCCTAATGGAGGACGTAACGTCATTAGCAACAGCATCAATCACACGAATTACCCCGCCTTTCAGTAGTACCAACCGTGGTCTCGTTCGGCTGGATGCTGCACAAACCTCTCTTCTCTGCGTTTTACCTATATATATACTTGCAGGCTGTTTAATGTCCCTTTAATTTCATTTATTTCGTTCAACATAAAACTCGATTAGAACATTAGGAGCGGGTATAATGGCATGCCGTGGGAGGAAGACAAAAGACGAGAAGAAGGCCGAAAAACGCAACAAAAAAAAACTTACCTTTAGTGTTAGCGTTTCGTCTTGAACTCTCTCCTCTATATTTATGTAACGGCGTCAGTTGGACCTGCAATAACATAAATTCAAATTAGTCTTTACGACAGGTAAGAATCAATGTCAATCTTTAGCGTTTGTCAGCTGTCAAATTGTATTAAAAATAATAATAAATAGTTTTAATGTTGACTATCAGAGTAATTAAAAAAAAAAACAGAAATTTTGACAGATGTAACTGACAGCTGTCAAACAATAACACTTCATGGTTACATTCTTGAAGATTGAAACGGTACCACTACATAAAAAAATAATTTGTTACAACCTCGATAAATGTAGCTAGGACACTATGAAATAATTTTGACAGGTGACAGCTGTCAGGTTCATAGTGAAATTTTCGTGGTTATTACGATAATTTCTGAAAAAGTAACTTTTCAAATTGTAATTATTTAAATATGTTTGACAGCTAAGGATCTATAAGAAACATTTTGACAGACGTCAAACTATAAAAACGACTTTTTTTTTAAATAATTTCAAAGTCAAATATAAATGCAATTATCAAAATAATTATAACGTCCCGAAGAGATGAAATTATAAATTTGACAGCTGTCAGAAATATTTTGACATTTAAAAGTTCGAAATAAGTACGATTTTGACAGCTACTTTTCTTAAATCTAAAACGCAATATTGTTTATATAATTTCTGACAGCTATCCGAAATATTTTTACACTTTTTAGAGTTTGACAGTTTTATTATGTAACTGTTTTACTTTTCAATACAAAAATAACTGCTTTTACAGTTGATTTATTTTTCCTTAAGTTTATTAAAAAAAAATTATTGACAGTTATACAAGGATCAAATCTGAGTTTGGACGGTTACTACAAATACTTTGACAGTCAAGTGTCAAAAACAGAAAATTATTGACAGTCGTCAGCTATATTTTGACAGCTTACATCGTCGAATCTAAAGAAGACATCGTTTTTTTTTTGCAATTTGACAACTGTCAGAGATAATTTGACAGTTACACCAATGTTAAAACTAAAGAAAACGATTGTTTTTGTACAGTTGTTGTGAACTAACTAATTAACTTGTAATTATTTAAATATGTTTGAAAGCTAAGGATCTATAAGAAACATATTGACAGATGTCAAACTATGAAAACAACTTTTTTTAAAGAAATTAAAAAACTTTCGGAAGATATGAAATTATAAATTTGACAGCTGTCAGAAATATTTTGATAGTTAAAAGTTTGAAATAAGTACAATTTTGACAGCTACTATTCTTAAATCTAAAGCGCAAGCTTTATTATATAACTGTTTTACTTTGCAATACAAAAATAACTGCTTCTACAGTTGAATTTTTTTTTTCAGTTCATAAAAAAAATACTGACAGTTACAAGGATCAAATCCGACTTCGGGGGGTGACCACAAATACTTTGACAGCTAAGTGTCAAAATCAGGAAATTATTGATCGTGCAATTTTACAGTCGTCAGCTATATTTTGACAGCTTACATCCTCGAATCTAAAGAAGACACCGTTTTCTTTTGCAATTTGACAACTGTCAGAGATAATTTGACAGTTACACCAATGTTAAAACTATAGAAAGAAGAACTACAGATTGTTTTTACGATTTTTTGACAGTCGTTGTGAACATCTTAACAATTTTACCCACCAAAAAGAAGAAGGAAACAATTGATTTTGTAGTTCAGTTGACAACAATTTGACAGCTGTCAGAAATTTTTGTGGTTATGGCACTCAAAATTCTGTCAGCTGTCACGATTATTATGATGTTAATATTTTAAAGTTGTCAGCTGTTTTTTGACGGCTTAATACGCTCGAATCTAGAAAAATAGAGATACCGTTTTAATAATTCGATATCTGTCTGTGTAAAATATTTTGACAGTTTGTGTAAACTGTGTGACAACTGTGTAATTGGTGAAATTATGAAAAGTACTTATAGTTCCCATTTGACACCTGTCATAATTTCTTTTTTTGGTTATGTCATTCAAAGTTGTAAAGATAAAGCGTTTTTAGAATTTGACAGTTCTCAATAACTGTTTCGCCCAGCTACAATAGCCGAATGTAAAGAGAAAATAGTCTTTTTTGACAGAAACCTGACAGATACCTAACCTATTCCTTTACGTCACTTGATTGACACTTAAAATTCAACCTATCTAACGAGGAAATTTAATTTATTTACAGTTGAAAGCAAATTAGAAGAGTTAAAGTGATGATATTTAACGTATTCAGTAATTAAATTATTTTATATCGTTTTCATCCCAATCACCTGTTAAATTAAAATGTTTATAAAAAACGTTAGAAGTATCGTTGAACGTCGAGACGCGCCGCGATGGTATAGAGTGGACGCCACATCCTGTTGACATCAACTATTGTAATATTCGTCGATCAAGAGCTACGTCTCAAGAACAAACACTCCTTTTAGCTAGACTACGATGAGATAGAGAGAGAGAGAGAGAGAGATAGGGACAAGTATTTATGGAAGTGCTCGAAGCGAAACTTTGAAGGAGGTCGAGGGAAAATTGAGTATTCAGGAGTGGATTGGAATTAAAAGATAAACTTTTTCTTCGTCCCCCTTCCCTATCTCCCTGCCTTTGGCGGTTTTTTTCTTTTTGTTTGGCGCAGCACTGCAAGAAGCTCTCTTATTTTTCTTTTTACCTTTTATTACGGTTTACTGCAGTTCTTTTTTTGTCCCGTTCCAAATTCGGAATTTATCTCGTTATACTGTGTGAACACAAAAATGTTTTAGTTAGATTTAGTTCTACTTCTTGATTAAATATTTACTTAATATTATTAAGAATTAAAAAGCAACAACAGCTGTTGAACATTTTGAATAATAATGACCAATTAGAGGTATCCGTTTTAATGAATTACGCGATAATGAAGTGAGACGTGGTTTTATCTTCGATCATATGGCGCTCTTCTACTTTCGGGTGTTGGTAACGATAGTCAGTTGGTTTTAACCTCATTCGTACTCAACCACATCTTCGTTTTATTTTATTCTCTTTAAACAAATCGCAAATAGATGAAAAAGTTAAAACTCTAACAGTCCTAGTTTTGTTTAAAAAATTTTGTGACAGCTGACAAATCGATGACAGGTGTCAAATTATAATAACAATTGAACTATAAAGTCAGTTATTTGTTTCTCCTTTCGGTGGTTGGGATGGGTGTTAAAATGTTTACAACACTACTGTCTTGTAGTATAGGTGCTAGTTGAAGAGACAAGTGTAACAGCTATAACTGTCAAAATATCTTTGAAAATTGCCAAATTACAAAAACCATATCTTTTACTGTCAAAAAAGAGCTGGCGAAACACTTATTGGTAATTGTCAAATTATAAAAACGCTTATTTTTACCATTTTCGGTGATATAATCAAAAAAAATTGTGACAGCTGTCAAACTGGAATTATAATTACTTTACATAATTTCAACAATTACACAGTTGTAGCTGTCCAAAAATTTCTAACAGTCGTAAAATCGCGAAAGCAACTGTCAAAAGCTGTTATTTTCTACGGTTTTAATAGTTAAAATATGTCTGATGACAGATGTCAAATTATTAAAATGGTATCTCTATTTTTCTATATTCGAGCGTATTAAGCCGTAAAAAAAACAGCTGACAATTTTAAAATATTTACATCAGTCGTCTCCTCATTATGACAACTTGACGGCTGAAGTATTTCGGATAACCGCTCACTAATTTTTTTTGACATTTCACCATCGCAGCTGTCGAAACGTTTATTGATATCTGTTGTATTGTAAAAAACGGTTATAAAGTTACGACAAAAGAAAAATAATCGTGACAGCTGTCAAATTGTTGTCAACTGAATTACAAAATCAGTTGTTTCGTTCTTCTTTTCGGCGAGTAAAATTGTTAAGATGTTCACAACAACTGTCAAACAATCGTAAAAACAATAATTTTCTACAATTTTAACAGGTGTAACTGTCAAATTGTCTCTTAACAGTTGTCAAATTGCAAAAAAAAACGATGATTTTATTAGATTCGAGGATGTAGGCTATCAAAATATAGCTGACGACTGTAAATATTGAACGATTAATAATTTTCTGATTTTGACACTTGACTGTCAAAGTATTTGTGGTACTTACGAAAAAAATTCAACTGTAAGAGCAGTTATTTTTGTATTGAAAAGTAAAACAGTTGATATAATAAAGCTGTCAAACTCTAAAAAGTGTCGAAATATTTCGGATAGCTGTCAAAAATTGTATAAACAGTATTGTTTTTAGATTTAAGAAAAGTAGCTGTCAAAATCATACTTATTTCGAATTTTTAACTCTCAAAATATTTCCGACAGCTGTCAAATTTATAATTTCATCTCTTCCGGGCGTTATAATTATTTTGATAATTGCTTTTATATTTGACTTTTAAGATTATTAAAAAAAAAGTTGTTTTCATAGTTTGACATCTGTCAAAATGTTTGACAGTTGTTAAATTGCAAAAACGGTGTCTTTTTTAAGTCGAGTATGTAGGCTGTCAAAATATAGCCAACGACTGTAAAATTTCACAATCAATAATTTCCATATTTTGACACTTGAATGTCAAAGTATTTGTGGTAACCGCCCGTAGTCAGATTTGATCCTTGTAACTGTTTTCTTTTATAAACTTAAGAAGAAAATGTAAATGTAAAATATATAATACAGCTATCAAACTCTCAAAAGTGTCAAACTATTTCTGATAGCTGTCAAATTTATAATTTCATCTCTTCCGAACGGTATTTTTAAAATTGCTTCTATATTTGACTTTTAAATTTATTAAAGAAAAAATAGTCGTTTTTATAGTTTGACATCTGTCAAAATGTTTCTTGTAGATCCTTAGCTGTCAGACTTATTTAAATAATTACAACTTGAAAAGTAACTTCTTTTAGGAATTAACGTTCGAAAAATCGACAACTTTGAAAATGATCGTAATCGGTCGTAAAATTTTGGACACCCTGTACGCGATAAATCAATCGTCTATGGTGATTTCGATATGACCATTGTCGACATATTTCGGATAGCTGTCAGAAATTGTATAAACAGTGTTACGTTTTAGATTTAATAACAGTAGCTGTCAAAATCGTTTAACTGTCGAAATATTTCTGACAGCTGTCAAATTTATAATTTCATCTATTCCGGGCGTTTGATAATTGCTTTTATTTTTGCCTTTTAAATTTATTAAAAAAAAGTAGTTGTTTTCATAGTTTGACAGCTGTCAATTCGTCGTTCTTATAGATCCTTATCTGTGAAACATATATTTAAATAATTACTGCTTAAAAAGTTACTTTATTTTAACAAATTAACGGCTTAATATTGTACAGGGTGTCACGTTCGAAAAACCGAACTTTTTTTCAACTTTTAAAATGATGATAATCGGTCGTAAACTTTTGGACACCCTGTACGCGATAAACCAATCGTTAACGCGGAGATTTCGAAAGTACCTCTCTACTAATCACGGAAACTTCTAACGAACGGCTACCGTAAGGATTTATTACATTATGAAGCTGACACCTGTCAACTGTCAAAATTATTTCATAGTTTTATTAATTAGTTTGACATCTCTCGAGATGTTTCTTATAGATCCTTAGTTTTCAGACATATTTGCCTTCTTTATATTCGAAGATGTAAGCTGTCAAAAGTATAGCTGACGACTGTAAAATCGATTAAAATTAATAATTTTCTTATTTTTGACACTTAACTGTCAAAGTCAGATTTGACGCTTTTTCTGTAAACTTAAGAAAAAAAATTGATCAAAAACAAAAAAAACAACTCTATCAAAATATTTTTGACAGCTGTCAAATTTATAATTTCATCTATTTCGGGCGTTATAATTAATTTTGACAGCTATGAAATTAGGTTCTCACACTACCAACATAAAGTTACCGTTTTAGAAGTTTTTCTTTTGTCTTTGCTGTCAAAAATCTGTGGACTTAAACAGCTTTGACATAAAATCAACAATATTGTTTCGATTCCTGTCAAAATCAACGCTTACTAGATAAGACCTTCGGAGTTTCATTGGTTCCCGATAGAAAATACGAATTAAGAAGGCAACCGTTGGAAATAAGTATACAGAATTAAATTCTGCATCCGACCATCTAATAATATACAGGGTGTCACGTTTCACTAGGTGTTCAAAGTGTTGATCAAACTTGCACCGGTCTATACTGAAGATGCAGATTTCAGTTTTTATTTTTTGATGCGGGTGTTGGTAACATTGGAGCAAATGAGCCTCCCCCTCCCCTCTGCCCAATTCTAGTTTAGTCTTAATATCTTAGTAGTTCCAAAAAATGTCAAACTCTCATATGTAGGTACATGAATTAAGTTCTCATTTGTTATCGAAAATCGTCAACGTCATCGACTCGAAGCGCAAGCAACTCGACTCGCCTCATTATTTCCATCGAACAAATGACGATCAAGTGGGAGTGTAATAAAAAGGAACATCGTCGCACACGCTAGAGCGAAACGACTACCCGTCCACAGGATTTGTTTCGCGTTTTGATTCGTCACGTGGGCAAACCCAGGTCGAGAATTCGTCATCGATGTTCCGATGGTGGCAGCACCGATCGCCACCTTCTTCCTCATTTTTCATTCCCATCGCAGTACCGGAGAGAAAGCACGCTTTTTATCCTAGATGGGAAATGGAGTCGCTATTACGCATCCGTACTCGAGTCGATCAAGAAATGAAAAGAAAAAGAAAAGGGGGAATCCCCCTTTAGTTATAGTAGTGTAGTCGACGTCGTCGTCCGCAAGGAGGGAAAAAAAGAAGAACCGAATTACGCACATGCCAACATCGACGTAATTATTCTCCGTCTCTGTTTGGTGGATTTAGGGAGACGCTGATTGGACGACGGTGGGCCCTTCCAGGAGAGAGAAATCGATAACTTGTACAGAGTGTTCCTGCGGGGTCGGAATGTAATATCCTATTCGGGGGGTAACTAGGCAGGCAGGCCGGGGCATCGACGATAGGGAGAGAGAGGTTGTACGCGAAAGAGGGATCCTTGCATGTGTGTGCGTGCGTTAGTGTTATAGAGGGAATGCTCCCTACTGAGAATGTACGGACCGTCGTGAAAACGTTGGGTACTTTAGGTAGCGTGAGGTAGACGAAAATAGCTGCGTCGGTTGTCTTTCTTGTATAGCCGCCGAATGGAACTGCTGCGTATACATATATAGAGATGGAAGAGTGTCCCTGGTGCGTGTGTGTGCGAGTCGAGTTCGGATAACTGAGGGTTTGATTTACGATGATGACTATATCGATTAGGGGGTACTGATAGTGTCCCATTTTTTCTTTCCTGGTCTCTCTTTTTTTTTTAATTTTATTCTTGCGTTCGTGTCTCGCACGTCCGTCCTTTTCTGATCATTAATTGTGCAGAGATGCGTGTCTCTTTTTCTCTATAGATCTCTTTGATGTTGAATTTCGAATCGGACATTGTTAGAAATGTTCACGTGATGGGGAACAAAGGAAAAACGTTTAGTTTATGTTGTCGTGTTTAAGAATATGTACACGAAAATTATTTTTTAATTATATACAGAGACAATTGATTTATTGCATACAGGGTGTACAAAATTTTATGATCAATTAAATCATTTGGAATGTTGAAAAAGATTTTCGGATGTGACACCCTGTATGTTATAAACAATAAAACAGTAATGGTACAAAAATAAAAATCAAAAACACCAGATATTGGGTCACCATACTATATCGGGTGTCTCAGTTTAACTGTCGCACCTTTATATACAGAGTCGTGCTTAAAGATGAACTCAGCGCTTCATTTGATATATGGATAAAAATATAGATTTAAATTAAATATTTTCTCCTCGCATTTTAAAATAATTGAGCTCTCAATAAATGTCAATTTTTGACATTCTATTGATGCAAAGCTTACTTGCTATGATGATATGATGGTATGCCTATCTCTGTTTGAAAAAGATGAAGGAAGCAAGTCATGTCACAAGTCAATTATGAAGTGTCAAATTCTGTTCTAACAAAAAAAAAACTGTTAAAGAGTCGTAGGTAGCTATAGTAAAGCTCTCAAAATCCTTCAATAACTCTTGCACTTTGACAATTTGTTATCACATACGAAAGGTAATGACATATACAGTAGAACCTCGCTTATCCGTCACCTGTAGGACTGTGTTGTAAGTTTGTAATAGTATTTAGGTTGGCAACAATAAAGACAGAGACTGGTGGTAACAGCGAGTAGCGTTCTGACATGCACAGGGAGTAGTTTTATTGAATCCTCATTCACACACAACATGACGCAGTCATAGTGAACACGTAAACGCAAATATAAATTAAAAATAAACAAAATCGTAGAAAAATTGAAGTAGTGCGTAAATTAAGAATAGGAGCGGTCAGAAGAATAAATAATAAAAAGTAAAATGACGCTGCATACGATCCCGCCAAATGAACTGCAATTCGAAGGTAACATGACCGAAAATTGGAGTTTCTTTAAACAGAAATTCGAAATCTACATAAAAGCAAGTATAAGCAAGAAGAAGATGAGGAAAGTAAAGGATATAAACTACTCAACAGAATCGGGGACAAAGCACTGCACATCTACAATACATTCCAGTTTCAGGAAACAGAAAATAAAACGCACTGTAATGTAATAATGAGAAAATTTGAAGAAAGATTTGTACCCACAAAAAATACAACATATGAACGTCACAAATTCTTCATAAGAAACAAGGAGTTAACGGAAACATATGATGAATATAGAACTGAATTAAGAAAATTAGCTCAAACATGTGAATTTGGTGACCTTACCGATAGTCTTATTAGAGACAAGTTGATCTTAGGAATAAGCGAAATTCATATAAAGATCGATTACTTAGAGAACCAGATTTGACATTAGAGAAAGCTATACAGATTTGTCGGGTAGCAGAAACAACAGCAGAGCAGTTCGAGAAGATGACAGAAGCTCCAGCAAAAGAAGTGAACTACATTACCAGAAACCGAGCGAATAAAGAAAAACAGCACCAGAATAGACCAGGACCATCATCGGGAGGAGGACAAGAATCTTTACAACGGGCAGCTATTAACAACACATCTACTAATAAGATAAGTAGGAAACTCATTAATTGTTCGAGATGTTTAGCAAAACATGTAGTTAGGAATTGTCCTGCATATGGTGGGCAATGTCATAAATGTAAAAAATTTAACCATTTTCAAAAAGCATGTAAAAAGAATAATGTCAATGTAGTAGAAGTTGATAATAGCAGTGACGAAAATGAGTCAATAAAAGATGATAGTTTGTATATTGGTAACGTAGACAATATATTGCAGAATTTAAAGCGATGGTATGAAAGTTGTATAATTAATAATAAACATGTCAAATTTCGCTTAGATACAGGGTCGGATAGTGATTTGCTACCACTCGAAATATTTTATCAATTAGGGTTAAATAAGAACATAATTAGTAAAAAATGTAAACAATTAATGACAGCAACAGATGAAATAATAAATACATTGGGAGTAGGTATGTATATTACCAGTTTGTAGTGAAAAAAATAAAAACTTATCAATTAATGCAAAATTTTATATAGTACAAAATGTAAACAAAGCAATTCTAGGATTAGATTCTTGTTTAAAATTAAAATTAATATCAAGAGAAACTTGTCAAATAAATGATTTAGATGTAGCCAATAATGAAAACCATGTTAACAACATAGTTTCAAATTATGTTGATGTTTTTAGTGGAATTGGGTGCATGGAAGGTGATCATGCAATAGAAATTAAAGAAAATGCAGTTCCTGTAGTCCATCCACCACGAAAAGTTCGATTCGCCTTGCAAGACAAATTAAAAGAAAAATTGAAACAACTTGAAGAGGATCAAGTAATAGTTAAAGTAGATGAACCAACACCACGGGTAAATTCATTAGTAATAGTGTCAAAACAGAATTTAGATATTAGAATTTGCATAGACCCCAAAGACCTTAATAAGGTAATTAAAAGAGAACACTATTATATACGAACATTAGATGATATCACATGTAAATTAAAGGGAGCCAAGATATTTACCATAGTAGATTGTTCAAATGGCTTCTGGCAAATGAAGTTGAATGAACAAAGTAGTAAATTATGCACGTTCAACGGATACCGTTGTTTTACGTTTACCGTACGGTATAGCATCTGCTCCCGAGGTTTTTCAAAAGAAGCTTAAACAGATTTTTGATAGTGTGGAAGGTGTTCAAACGTATATAGATGATATTTTAATATGGAGGAATACTTTAAGTGAACACAAAGAGACTTAATGGATATAATTAAAAACGGTTTTCCAGAAAACAAAAATGATTTAGGAAACCATTTTAAACAATATTGGTCTTATCGTGAGGAGTTAACAACCTCTGACAACCTGATTTTTAAAAACAACCGAAGAAATGCTTACGAAATTATACATAAATCATCTAGGAAGGGAGAAAACAAAATTACGAGCGAGGGAAATATTATTTTGGCCAGGAATGAACAATGACATTAATAACTTAGTAGATTCATGTAATACTTGTTTAACATTTAAAAATAATAATCAAAAAGAACCATTGATACCGCACGTAGGTCCAGACATTCTATGAGAAAAAATAGGAATAGATACATATATTCGAAACATCTAAAGGGAAATATATCCTAGCGGTTGATTACTTTTCTAACTTTGTGCGGAGATGATGTTAATACCAACAACAAGTTTGGACCAAACTGTTAGTTTTTTAAAACAAATATTTACTAGACACGGAATACCTAAAATTGTTATGAGCGAGAATGGTCCTCCATTTAGTTCTTCGGATTTTTGTAATTTTGCAAAGAATTGGACGTTCACTCATAAAACGTCAAGCCCCAGGTTTCCACAGGCGAATGGACAAGTGGAACGGACTATACAAACTGTAAAAAATGTAATAAGGAAATCTTTTAGAATTAATGAACACACCGATTTCGTCAACAATACCGAGTCCAGCTCAAATATTGTACAATCGAAGACTTAGAACGATTTTACCGATAAAAGATAGTTTATTAAAACCTAAATTAACTTCTCTTTCAAAAGTAAGAAGTCAATTAGAATTAAGACAGAACAAAATGAAACAGCATTTTGATAAAACCGCTAAAACATTACCAGACTTGCGGGAGGGAGAAGTGGTTAAGGTAAAGAATTTCAATAATAGAAATTGGTTAGATGGAGTAATGGTAGGTAAAAGAGAAAATTACCCCAGATCATATAATGTAAGAGTATTTCAAACAAATAAAATAGTTAGTAGGAACAGAATTCACCTAAGAAATACAAAAGGACAATCTCAAAATACAAGACAATTATATACCAATTATGACATACCACCAACTTTAGTTACTCACTATAGTAATACCGGAACTGAGACGCTAAACCCTGTTAATGCAGATAATGTAGATAATAAGGAAAATATTCAACAAACAAGAAGTGGCCGTCATATAAACGCGCCCACTCGTTTGAATTTGTAAATGTGTTAAATTGTGTTAAATGTGTTAAATTAAATTAGTTTTAGGTAGTTGTACTATTGTAAAAAAAAAGGGAGATGTAAGTTTGTAATAGTATTTAGGTTGGCAACAATAAAGACAGAGACTGGCGGTAACAGCCAGTAGCGTTCTGACATGCACAGGGAGTAGTTTTATTGAATCCTCAATTCACACACAACAGACTGGAGGTAAGTATGGTCGAAACGCAAAAAAGATCGCATTATCTGAAGAACAAAAAATATTTAATAATAGTACATACTCGTACATATGTGCATACTGAAATTTGATGCAGTTAAAAATACAGCATATATATTCTATAATATTAATTATATACAGGGTGTAACAATAGTCCGATATTCTTCCAAAATCTTAATTTTTATGCAAAATACAGCAAAATATTCTGTGCAAAAGTTGTTTAATTGTACGATACTTATAACGTAAAATTATTCTACGATATACAGGGTGTCTAGTTTGCCGGTAAATATCAATAACTTTATAGGAGTATTTTTTACAAGAACATCCTATATATGATCACATTTTTGAATTGCCTGAGGAATTTTAAGGCAACTTTACATAAGGTAATATTCAGTTATTTTCATTAGTTTGCAAGATATTGACATATTTTTGAAAATTTTGACATTTCGGTCTCTTCAGAAAAATGCCATTATTTCGACACCCGAAAAATATATCATTATGAAACTTAACATAACGTTAGAAGTATCTCCTATGATGACAATAAACAGATGTGGACTTAAATACGTTATACAGAGTGTTCTAGAAATCAGTGTCAGTTTTGAAACAATTAAAATGCGAAAATCTTCAATATCAATCTATTTTTATGGGTTAGTTGAAAGCGAAATTTAATTATCTATTAGTTAAATAGTTAAAATTAATGGTTTTAGAGATATTTCAAATTATTTCTCATTTCTGTATGTTGCTATGTAGCCGTGCTCTTTAAAAGAAAGTTTCTCTTTCGTGTTGTTGTGACTCTTCGGTAAACTGCTCTGCACGATTTCGGACATTCCTAAAGAAATGGCACGGTGCTCCATCCTGCTGCGACAATAAATTCCTTATTATATTAAGAGAAAGGGTGACTTTTTGAATAAAACACAGCAAACGAGCCTGCTAGTTAGAAACGGCTTCGCTCTTGCACGGTGGACTCAATCTACCAAAACCACACGCTTTCTTGGATTCAAAGAATCGGAATCTTTACAAAAGCATACCTAGAACACCCGTCACAGAAATATAAAGCCCAAATCTTGCCCATTCTTTCAAAATTCAATTTCTTCTAGGAACAGAACAAGATAGACCAAGCTTGGTTCGTAAAATCGTTGAATAGAGAAACTCTAATTAGCTGAATGAAGGGTCTCCTTCAAGAATGGACTTGTCAAACGCGTCCCAGTTCCGATACTACCTTTTAAAAAAGCATAATGGTTGGGCCTTTATCTGCAGAAATACTTACAAGCCAATTATGATAAATATTGGCACGATTACGAGTCCTAGTAGTAGGAGAGAGCATCGCAATCTTTATTTTGCTACATAGAACCAATAATGAACCTATTCCCGTTAAGGTTCCAAATTAATCCCAATTTGTGTTCGTTTACAAACTTAAAAATCAGGATATTTCAAGAAACAGTTGCTTAGAATTCTTTAATTAAAAAAAAAACCTGACAACAATTTTTTTTATCCCTTCCAAAAAATAAGATTTGTCGAGGCCATCAAAATAGGTACCTCGGGGCTAAATCCGGACAATAGTGCGGATGAGATGGATTTTTGACCATGGAAACTGCACATCTGTGGACGTTTGCGTTGTCCAGGTGTTAAAGAACTTTTTTCTTGATCAAATTCGGTCGTTTTGTTTTTCAAATCTTCATTAAATCGATCCAATAAGTTGGCATAATATTCGCCATTAATTGTTATACCCTTTTGAAGGAAGCCAACGTGGATTATACCAAAAAACGGTCACCATGACTTTATTGGCTGACAAACCCACCTTGGCCTTCTTTGGCACCGATTCACCCCGAGAAACCCACTGTTTTGTCTTCGGTTCGTTGTGGTGGATCCACGTTTCGTCCACGGTTACGAAACGTCGTAAAAACTCGTCCGTATTGCGGTTGAACAACGCCAAACACTCCTGCGAAGTTGTCACACGATTGCGACCCAAGTGATCATTCAAAATTGAAATCACTGAGCCATGTGATATGCCCATGGCTTCCACAATCTCTTCCACTTTCAATTTCCGATCGGCCAACACCGTATCGTGAATTTTTTTTAATAGTTTTTGGTGTAGAGACCTCAACTGGGCGTCCACCAGAACATTCGGCATCTTCCGGTTTTTTATGATTGAAATTGATGGTGTAGAGTTTCCATAATACTTATCAAGTTTAATCTTGGTTTGAGTGATGGTTTTTTTTTCCGCAAAAGGAAATGCTTAATGAGTACACTCAAATCACTCGCTAGTCTGCTATCAATGGCACAGCTTGTTCAAATTTTAACAGGAGTCAACTGACAGATGTCTGTGTGGCATTTCTTCTCCTGTGACCATTGGTTATCCATATCAATACACTAAATATTTAAGCAGGTAAAATGTTTGCAAAACTCAATTGACAGATACGGAAAAGCAATTGACAAAAGAGGAAAAGCAAAAACAAAAGACTGTATAAGCCTTTACAGTATTTTGTCCAATGGATATATTGGATTTAGGGCGTCTGTTTCTACAACTGCTGAGCGTTGTAACGAATGTATCTATATGGTAACGTTGTCGAAATTAAAGACATTAATGGATTCTCCATTTCATGTTTTACAACACAAACTATTTACATTAAACTTGAATGATTGAGGGTCACATTTATTAGGGGCATATTTATAGTCCGTGCTTGAGGTTGTGTCGATGCTTGAGCACGCGATTTTGACGTAAATGTCATTACAAATATGTCAAAATCGCATGCTCAAGCATCGACACAACCTCAAAGGTTGTGTCGATGTTTGAGCACGCGATTTTGACATTGTAATGACATTTACGTCAAAATTTCGACACAATCTCAAGCACGGACTATAAATATGACCCAACGACTATATAAACAAAACCCAATTCCTACTCGATGATTCGTCCGCCAAATCGCATTATTAAATCCCATAAAGAAATTTCGAGAATCCACGACGCCTGTACTTGTATAATCCACCCCTAACAACGCACCAACTAAATCCGTTTAAACTTGTTGAAAGTTAAAGGGAGAGAATTCTACATCAAAAAAAAAAAAAACAGAAAAGATGTACCGGTTCCCGAAGAATATTAGTTTTGAGGAAATCCTTGGTAAAAATCCGTGCTCGCCTATAGCCAATTTCCAGTTTTGTTCGGAGAGGGTCGTCCCTTCTTAAAATTCCCCCCTCAAATAACATAAATAACAAAAGAACTGCAATAACCATATGCTACATTAGGTGTGTGTGAGTGTGCTTTGCGAAAAGCCTTCTCTCGATAGATAAGAATTAATTATTATCGGTATTATTTAAGAGGCCATCTTCCTGTACATTAAGTATTTTAACATCAGAACAATCAATTTCACCTTTCGGTAGTTGTCAACGCGTTTCGACCCCGTTCGCCCTTCCAGCACCCGAAGAGCGTTTCTCGTGAAATCTTCTGACACCTGTCGCTTGGAAATGCCTGCACTCCATCATCTCGTTCAGGGCCATCTAGAGAGGACCTTTCGAGCATTCTTCGAACCTCACAACCGGAGATCCCTTTTGTTCCATTTTCTGCATATATAGATACTTTTGAATTTAAATATCTTCGGTTTTACGAGCGTTAAGGTTGTTAAAGATACATTAACACAATTACTTGGAACTAACTGTTTAAACAGTCTATAGGAAAAAAAAAAGAAACGCATCTGAACTTAAAATTGGATTACTGGATTACGAATGGCATTGTTTAGTCCCCTCTCGCGCGAGATTCCGTCTTCGTCTGACGTCGGGTCGATCGTATAGGTCGTCTCAGTCCGGACGAGATCGCATGTCAAAAACTCGATCTAACCGAAGCAACATATGACTTATTTCCCTAGGGCAGGTTTACCTCTTGCATGCCAATGTCTCATGGCTTCTTCGTCCGTCCGTCCGTGCGATTGGTATCGTATTATGGGACCCCGTTGTGTGTACGAGTCGAATATCTTGGAGCTCATTTCTCTCTTTATATATATGTATGTATATATGTAATATGTATATGTAAAGATAGACGGACGAAAGCGCTAAAGAAAGGTTCGATGAAATTTATATTTATAAGGGATGGGAATAAATTATGTAAAGGATAGGGAAAGTTTTCTTTGATGGTAATGATGAGAATGTGGACGAATAAATTTTAGTTTTAAAATGTTAGCTATAGTGAAATAATGATCTCTTTGAGATGATATCTTATATAGAGAGCAACGACCAGCTAGGAAGTCCGCTTTTTTGGTTGATTGATTGTTTGTAACATCCAAGAAAAGTTCACTTATCTGCACTTAAACTGAAAGCTGTTTATTTATGTTAGGGGAAATATGGGGAATCCCAACCACTTAAGGAAAATAATTAATATATCAAACTAGGTAGAATTTAAAACTTTTTTTATGTAAAATTTAACAAAATACAATCAGAGAAGAATAAGAGAAAGTGAAACTATCGAAATTAAACAAAATAAAACATTTATTTGATATAACGGTATAAATGTAAATGATCGGTATTACTCTACTTATTCGGGGACTATCGACCACAAAAAACTTATAGAAAATGCTCCTAAATAATAGGCATGGTAATTTCAAGCAAGTAGCTTAAAAGTTTTACGATTTATTAAAATTGTACGGCTGGCAAAAATGACAAATGTACAGTTGAGTGATTTCCACGCCTGCACATTCTGCATGTGATGATTTTCCACAAGGGCACAAGTCACCCACCACTCATTGTCCTTGCCAAAAATTCCGTGCATATGATGCAAGGATCAGTGGCCTCTTCCAAAATGTTTTTCTTGCTATTTGGCTTGTCTTTCTTTAGTTTATTATCTGTCACTAATTTCCGTTTGGTTCCTTTTGATTTTCCCAATTCCAATTTTCTAGGTTTTGCATTTTCTTTAATCTCTAATTCTATCTTATTTGATGTCATAGTAAATAATTGAGAATGTCCTGAGAATCCTGGCTAGACCTTAAAAACCGGGGAATAGGCTGAAGGTCTTCAAATGACACATTAGCACTCACGCTAGTGTCTGATTCGTTATCAGTATCAAAATCGTTCGACAATTTTTCGATAATTTTTCATTTTAAAATACCCGAAGAACCAGCTTCTGCCAAGTCTTTACTTGATATGTTTACCCCCGTTGTCTTTGTTGTCATATTGTCTTTGCGGTTCCTCTCCCTCTATCACGTTTTCTTCAATAATAATGAATTCTTCCTCATTTACGACATCTATATTTATTGGAAAAATCCCTATTGCCTCAAATCCTTTTACACCTTTTTCAATTGTTGCTATCTTGTTGTAGGCCTTTTTAAACAGCTCGGCAATATCGGATTGGTCAATTTTCATCATGGCTGGATCGTTGATCCAGCCATTTTTTGATGTCCTATAGAGAGCATTTGTGGGACCATTTTTTGTGAGCTCATATTTCATTCTAGCTCGGCCAAAAATAAACATGGGAGGAACATATTCTCCCGCAGCACTCACTGAACAAAGGACGGTTACCAACTGTCCCCGTTCTCCACTTGTAATGGCACCCACTTGCCGTTATCCTTTAACAAGTTAGAAAAAAATAAGTCAACTTCTTGCTTGTTAAACTCTTTTACCCTGTTCAACGAAGTGCTCTCTGGCTTCCTCAGAGATATATTAGGATGCCTTTTCAAGAACCCATAGTACCAGTCATTCCCACAATTTTTTTTAATTTTGTTGACATTATTTGGGATATTGTTGGCTTCCGTATATTGATAACCGATATTTTTGACTTGAAGTCTCGACAATCCGTAAAACAACTCGGACATTTTAATTATATGATTGCACAGCTTCTCCTCCTGGGCAGGTGTAAGAACTGCTTTCCAATTTTTTATTATTTTCGGCGACTTTGCCTCTAATACGATACGTTCTAGATGCTTTCCTTATTGCCATAGATTTAATTTGAACGGCGTTTATTGCCCGAGTCATGTCTTCAAGAAACCATGAACCTCGATTTGTTTTTCTGCTTATTTAAACGGCATTTTTTAGCACATCTAAAGAAAAAATATGAATTTTAGGTTTCGGGAAAACCCAACCGGGCTGTGGTCGGTTTTATCAACCTCAGTTAGCCTCTGAGGATGTCCAGGTGCATTATCTAAAATGAGTTCTATGAGCTTCTAATGCCAAGTTGATTTCATTGCAGTAGTTTTTTTTACTGATGGGACAAAGTGGTTGACAAACCAGTCTTCAAAAATGAGCTCTGTGATCCAAGCTTTACTATTCGATAATCAAATTACTCGAAATGTATTTTTGTCATAGCCTTTCATTGCTCTCAAATTCTCGGAATGATAAACAAGTAATGATTTCATTTTGAAATCTCCTGTAAGATTTGAGCCCCGTTAATTTTTTTTTATTGAAATGTCTAGCTACAGCTCTTCATTATCTGGTTAGCTCAGTATCGCTTGAACCTGCATATTCTGATCTTTCTATAATAACATGATAAGACCCTACATCATTCTGCATTCTGGGATTAACTTCTTTACTGCTGCTTAAATCTGCTGAAACTTGGTTTTCAAGTGGGATCCACCGTTCCTAGACGTTCCTTGCCTTTAAAGACTACTAGTGGTGTCTGTGTGTTGTCTCTATTAATCGGTCGATACACAAATTTGTGTCATTGGTTTACTCCTTCCTGTGCCACCCTCTACCATCTTTAGTGCTCTTTGCATAAGCTCTGAAATTATGCTAAAGTAAAATAACATTTTTATTTCAAAAAATTGACAATACATTTTTCAACATAAAAGTTGGTTTTTTCTCGAAAACATGACCAACAGTACCCTTTTTGTGTAAAAAACATTGGCGGTTGAAATGGGCGTCTCAAAACGGTACTTTTTCCAGTGGCGTAGAAGTTGGGGAGAAAAACAACTACTACCCTTTCAAAATCTTCACCAATTATAACTTAAAAAAAAAAATTCTTGCACACAACTTAGCTTAGTACGAGTAGAAAATGCTTACAAACGCTGTTTTCTTTACGATAAGCGGTTCCGGAGATATTTGCAAAAAAAAATTTTAAATTAAATTTAAACACCCTGTATCTCGAAATATATTATGATACACCCTGTATATTACCTCTCTTATAGTTTGACATATGTCAAAACGATTATAATTAGTATTTTATAAATTAAGAGTTGCCAAAATTGACAGAGGAAGCATCGTTTCTCTAATTTGACAGCTGTCATTCTTAAAATGGTTTCATCCATCATTACTTTAGAAAGCCTCGATTAAATCGCATATAGAAGAGGCTCACGTCTTGCATTGCGATCCATATTTTACGCACACATAACATATTATGAAGTAATGAAGTCGTCTTCGACGTTCCGGATCTCTTTCGCATCGGGCCGAGCGACGAACGATATTGCGTAAGCGCTTAAATTACACGCAACGGGCATGAAATTAGCAATTAAACGTTTTAGTATGCGTCAAAGCGCCGTACAAGAAGAAGAAGAAGAAGTAGAAGCGACGAGCGGCTCCGCGGACGTGCAAGGTGTGTTTAATGCCGATGGAATGATGTTGTAAACACCTGGTTCTAACACGTCACGGCATAGTCTCTAAATAACCGCTACGACCTTATTTTTATGTCGATTCTAATTCTGATTGTCTTTTGAGTCTTTTGAATTGTCAAACTTGATGACAGATCGAGCTTTTATTTCTACCTACATGTTAATTAATGGCAATTAATATTTAAGGATCTTCGAAATTTACGCCAGCGTCGTTACCGATGAACGACCCGCTGAAGCTGAAGGGACGGATGGGTGTATGACGAGGGTGAGTCGTCCCTAACCTACCCTATACATTCCTCATCGATTTGCTCGTTAAACTTCGACGAGTTATATCACAATATGCGTTTGATCTGTGTCAATATACCTAACATCGTGTCGGTTTCTCTCTTTGTTTTTTTTTGGATTTGTGCAAAGCGAAAGCAATTCTGCCGGTAATAGCCAATATTTAGCGTGTTGTTCATCCATTACTTACGATATATGTGCATACAATGCATGTGTACATATTGATACTGTTGATTGCTTCGCTATTATAAAAGCGGCTCTAGCGGTTATCCGCAAACGTTTGTAATTTCCATTTCGATCTCGGCTTTGGCGGACGCTTTTATTTGAAAATGACGCGTAGAAAGTTGGTAATTCTGCTTTTAAAATTGTCGAGCCTGATTTCTCCTGATTATCGTGTACATCGACGAAGTCAGATTGACGTTTTGAAAGTGTGCGGTGTGACAGCTGTCAAATCAGTTGTCAAATCTAAGACGCAGCGTTTAGTTTCGCTGCGTTAATAATTTTCTGAACGCCTTCTAACGCCTTCTAACCGTTAAAATATTTCTGACAGCCGCCGAATTACAGCAACAGTATTTTACAGATCCGACAGCTGTATTGTGAAACGTGTGTAACTGATAAAGCATCCTTAACAGTTACCAAATTATAAAAAAACTTTATTCCTAAATTTGACAACTGCAACTAATAAAAAATTAAGATACGTCATTTCAGATCTAATATAATGGATGGGTGTAGCTGTCAGTTGCGGGCTGGCAGAATCAGCCTTGTTCTGAGTCCAACCTCCGTCTTTCTTATTATTTTTTATCCGATCGAACTGTCATTTTTGACAGTTTAACTGACATTAATTTAAATTTAAATGATATTGGTTGTTTCGACAGCTGTAAAATTATGGCAATTGAAATATTTTTGACAGTTGTCGAAGTGTAGGAACATTTTATATGTTACAATTTTTTTGTTGTGGTAAATATAGCGGCTTGCAGCGGTTTTCTAAGAGCTGTATTGCTTGTTAACGCCATCTACTGCAGCTCTTGCCGCTCATATCTACGACCAGCCGGTCATATCATTGCGATTATCGAGCTGTCAGTAAACTTTCGGTAGTAGCAACTTTAGTTGTAACTGTCAAAATATTTCTGACAGCTGTCAAATTAAAAAAAATGTTTCTAAATTTGACAACTGCAACTAATAAAAAAAATTAAGATACGTCTTAAGATACGTCATTTCAGATGTATATAATCGATGGGTGTAAAAATACTTTGACAGCTGTCAAAATTATAAAAGCGCTTTGCTTTCCTGTCGTTTCGACGAGTACGACGATTAAAACTTTTTCTGATTGTTGTGAAGCTGTAAAAAAGGTTATCTGTTGTGGGTTTTTAATGATGCGGAGCTATCAACACGCTTATAACAGCTGTCAAATTATAAAAAGTGGACGATTTATTATTATCGTCGAAATATGTAAATGTATGTACATAGTTTGTAACTCGCGAAATATTGTCGACGGCTGTCAAATTGTAGAACCTGTTTTGAAATATTTTTGACAGGTGTCAAATTGTAATTAAAAAAAACATTATTGTGACTGTCATAATACTTTGAAAAATGGTGTCAAATTGTTGCCGCCCAACCTCCGCCTTTTTTATTCTTTTTAATCCGATCGAACTGTCATCTTTGACAATTTAACTTACATTAATTTAAATTTAAATATAATTGATTGTCAAAATATTCTTGATAGCTGTCAAATTATCATGCGGCTGTGACAATTGAAATTTTTCTAATTGTTGTAAAGCTGTAAAAAAGGTTATCTATTATGGTTTTTTAATATGCGGAGCTATCAACACGATTATAACAGCTGTCAAATTATAAAATGTGGACGATTTATTATTATTGTCGAAACATGTAAATGTAGTTTCTAAGTTTGGAAATATTTTTGACGGCTGTCAAATTGTAGAACCGATTTTGAAATATTTCTGACAGGTGTCAAACTGTAATAAAAACAAAACACGTCAAATAATAAAAACTGTCATAATACCTAAAAGAATGGTGAAATTGGTTGTCAAAATATTTTTGACGGCTGTCAAATTGTAGAACCGGTTTTGAAATATTTCTAACAGGTGTCAAACTGTAATAAAAAAAAAAACACGTCAAATAATAAAAACTGTCATAATACTTAAAAAAATGGTGAAATTGTTGCCGCCCAACCTGCGCCTTTTTTATTCTTTTTTATCCGATCGAACTGTCATCTTTAACGGACATTAATTTAAATTTAAATATAATTGGTTGTCAAAATATTCCTGATAGCTGTCAAATTATCATGCGGCTGTGACAATTGAAATATTTTTAACAGTTGTAAGCTTTCGATAGTAATAGCTTTAGTTGTAACTGTCAAAATTTTGCAGACAGCTGTCAAATTAAAAAGAAAAACTTTTTTTTTCTAAATTTAACAACTGCAACTAATAAAAAATTAAGATACGTCATTTCGGATCAAATATAATGGATGGGTGTAGCTGTCAAAGTATTTTTGACAACTGTCAAAATTATAAAAAGCGGACGATTTATTATTATTGTCGAAATATGTAAATGTAATTGTAAGAATTACATAAAATTGTAGAAACTGTTAAAATATTTCTGACAGGTGTCAAACTGTAGTAAAAAAAAACATTTGTGACTCTCATGATACTTTGAACTTTGACAGTTATTTTTCAATTTCAAAATTAAAACGGTACAAAAAAAAAGGAAACGTTCTCTGCGTTTTGCTTCTTCACCAATTCTGTCGATATCGGGCATTATCCATTCTTTGGTGGACATTATTTTTTTCGCGGAAGCCTGAAAGCTTCGCCGGTTTTCCATCTTAGATTTGAGGTTATGATAATGCCTGATAATGACAGCTTTGTTGTCGAAACGCGTTAGTGAACTAACTGATTTATGATTTTGCAAATTTTGTGAATGACGGTTGTTAAATTTGAAAAGTTACTGTTTTTTATCATTTGACAGCTGTCAAAGATATGATAAATTGGCTCCATTCTACGGAAACCAACAGTTGGAAGCTGTTATGATTGGTCGAAATTTGTAGTTTATTATTATTAGTGACAGTCGTTAAAATTGTTTTTTTTTAATAATTTGACAGCTGTCATAGATATTATGACAGCTACACTTGTTAGAACAAATAACTGGGGTTGGGGGCCGCTCCGTAGCGCTGTGCAATGATTGGTCGAAATTTGCATTTTATTTTTTATTAGTGACAGTCGTTAAAACTGTTTTTTTTTATAATTTGACAGCTGTCAGAAATATTTTAACTGTCAAAATATTTCTGACAGCTGTCAAATTATAAAAATATTTTTGTTAAATTCGACGACGGTAACTGACAAAATACAGTTAAAACAGTTGTAACTCAATTTTTCTTTTGGCGGATTTTTATTTACCAGAACTGTACGCGTGTAACGCTTAAATTTGTAGATGTAGAACTGTACATGTGCCCGTATACGGTACGTGTAAATACCTACTACAGTGCGGCGGCCATTTTTAATGATCGATGCTTCTCCGTCAAGCGTGACAAGGGATCCGAAATGATTAGTATGTGTTACCCACCCCAGAAAGAAGAGCCCTCTATTCAGTCCGGGAACCCCTCCGCTACAGAAGACCTATCGGGTGTGCTAGACGAATATCACTCTTAAAACCAGACATATTTGGGTACGAGAAACCAATAACGCTGCAGCGCGAGGAGATGATGTAGACACCGCAAGTGCTTATTTTTCAGTTTGGAATGCAATTCGACTCGTTTTTCGGTTCCTTTTTTTTCTCGTGTTGTTTTCTCCTTCACCGTCGGGTGAAAGGAGGTCTTTAGGGCCATATGTCATTCGGAATTGTTTAGTCATGATGCTTTTCTTTCTACCCCTGCGCGCCCTGCTTTCCCACCCCCCTTTTATAATACGCGTTTGGAAGTTGACCTTGTGTCGTTTCGTTTCGTTTTTGTTGTTTCCCTGCAACGCTGATGGTGTGGTTACGGTTTTAGGAAGCCATATATGTAGGTATACGACGGTTTAAGGTACCTATTCGTCGGATGTGAATTGCGGAAATTAGCTGTGGTATGCGTATGGAAAATTGAGGTATAAGAAGGAAATAACATCACCAGATGCTCGGAACAATTAGCTATTAGGAATGACATCTGCGGCTTATTCATTCATGTGAGTTTTAAATAACAGATAATCTCTCGTTTAGATCTTGTGTCTCAGGTCTTTATTTACGCTCCTTCAATCACCAATCAAGGTTTTGACAGCTTTGGCCGGCAAAATATTTATGACAGCTGTCAAATCAGCTGTCAGATTTGACAAACGTAGTTGTTAGGATAGACTTGAATTCTAAAACCGATCTACTACAATCGAATTATTTCTGATAACTGTCAAACCATAAGTGGAGTGCGCATTCAGCAGAGAAGCCAACAATCAGGAGCGTCCGCTTAACACTCGGCTGTGATCGGTAAAAAATTTCGACCGATCATACCGTAGCGCTCCATAGCGGCTCCCAACTGTTGGTTTCCGTTGCATGGGACCCCAATTTTATTTGTTCTAACAAGTGTAGCTGTCATAATATCTATGACAGCTGTCAAATTATTAAAAAAAAATAGTTTTAACGATTGTCACTAATAAAAAATAAAATTCGAATTTCGACCAATCATAGCACAGCGCTACGTAGCGGCTCCCAACTATTGGTTTCCGTTGAATGGAACCTCTGTTATTTGTTCGAACTAGTGTAGCTGTCATAATATCTATGACAGCTGTCAAATTATTAAAAAAAACAGCTTTAACAACTGTCACTAATAAAAAATAAAATTCAGCGCTACGTAGCGGCTCCCAACTATTGGTTTCCGTTGAATGGAACCCCTGTTATTTGTTAGAACAAGTGTAGCTGTCATAATATCTATGACAGCTGTCAAATTATTAAAAAAAACAGCTTTAACAACTGTCACTAATAAAAAATAAAATTCAGCGCTACGTAGCGGCTCCCAACTATTGGTTTCCGTTGAATGGAACCCCTGTTATTTGTTAGAACAAGTGTAGCTGTCATAATATCTATGACAGCTGTCAAATTATTAAAAAAAAACGGTTTTAACAACTGTCACTAAATAAAATGCAAATTTCGACCAATCATAGCACAGTTTCCGTTGAATGGAACTCCAGATATTTGTTCTAACAAGTGTAGCTGTCATAATATCTATGACAGCTGTCAAATTATTTAAAAAAACAACTGTCTTATGTAGAATGAAGCCAATGTAATGTTATATCTTTGACAGCTGTCAAATTATGAAAAATAGTAATTTTTCAGATTTAACGACCGTCATTCACAGCTGCAAAAATATAAATCAGTTAGTTCACTAAACACCAAAAACTTTTGACTAAACACCATGACCGTGCAAGTGTATTGTAAATTATTCAAAATGTTGTAAATTATTCAAATATTCATAATGTTTGCAATCGGGGGCAAAGCACATCATTTTTTTATAGTTAAAAGAGAAACAAAGGAACAATTGTTTGGAGCGTGCATTTGTTGCTAGGCAACCGCTGACGTCACACTAAATGCATCTATTATGACAGTCACAAAATGTTTTTTTTTGTTAGAGTTTGACACCTGTCAGAAATATTTCAAAACAGTTTCTACAATTTGACAGCCGTCAAAAATATTTCGAGAGTTACAAACTACATTTACGTAATTCGACAATAATAATAGATCGTCGATTTTTTATAATTTGACAGCTGTTATAAGCGTGTTGATAGCTCCGCATATTTAAAAACCACAATAGATAAACTTTTTTACAGCTTCACAACAATTAGAAAAACTTTAATCGTCGTACTCGCCGAAACGACAGGAAAACAAAGCGCTTTTATAATTTTGACGGCTGTCAAAATATTTTTACACCCATCGATTATATATATTTTATTATACATTTAGAATTTTTTTTTTTAATTTGACAGCTATCAGCAATATTTTGACAGTTACGACTAAAGCTGCTACTACCGAAAGTTTACTGACAGCTCGATAATCGCAATGATATGACCGGTTGGTCGTAGATATGAGCGGCAAGAGCTGCAGTAGATGGCGTTAACAAGCAATAGGATGGAGGGGGCAACGACAACCATGAGATGTGTGAATGGACCATAATGATACCGAGAGAATTGCTGAAGCAGCAAACGCAAAGAACGTTGCCTTTCTTTTAACCGTTTTAGTTTTGAAATTGAAAAATAACTGTCTTTACAATTTGACCATTTTTCAAAGTATTATGACGGTCACAAATGTTTTTTTTTGTTAGAGTTTGACACCTGTCAGAAATATTTCAAAACAGTTTCTACAATTTGACAGCCGTCAAAAATACTTCGAGAGTTATAAACTACATTTACATATTTCGACAATTAATAAATCATCGAGTTTTTATAATTTGACAGCTGTTATAAGCGCGTTGACAGCTATGCATATTAAAAAACCATAACAGATAACCTTTTTACAGCTTCACAACAATTAGAAAAATTTTAATCGTCATACTCGCCGAAACGACAGGAAAACAAAGCGTTTTTATAATTTTGACAGCTGCCAAAACTACTACCCATCAATTAGATCTGAAATGACGTAAGTATCTAAATTTTTTATTAGTTGCAGTTGTCAAATTTACAAAAAAAATGTCTTTTATAATTTGACAGCTGTCAGAAATATTTTGACAGTTAAAAGCATCAGAAGCGTTGTTTACACTACGACGGTGTCCAATTTATTTATAATTTTATAACCGTTAAGGATGTTTTATCAGTTACACACATTTCACAATACAGCTGTCAAATCTGTAAAATACTGTTGATGTAATTCGGCGGCTGTCAGAAATATTTTAACGGTTGAAATTACGTATCTTAATTTTTTATTAGTTGCAGTTGTCAAATCTAGAGAGAAAATTTTTTTCTACAATTCGATAACTGTCAAAAATATTTCAATTGTCACAACCGCATGACAATTTGACAGCTGTCGAAAATATTTTGACAACCAATGTCATTTAAATTAAAATTAATGTCAATTAAATTGTCAAAAATGACAGTTCGGTCGGATAAAAAATAATAAGAAAGACGCAGGTTGGACTCAGAACAAGGCTGATTCTTCCAGCCCGCAACTGACAGCTACACCCATCCATTATATTAGATCTGAAATGACGTCTCTTAATTTTTTATTAGTTGCATTTGTCAAATTTAGGAAAAAACGTTTTTTTATAATTTGACAGCTGTCAGAAATATTTCGTTGTTTATATTGCGACGATGTCCAATTTGTTTATAATTTGATAACAGTTAAGGATGCTTTATATCAGTTACACACGTTTCACAATACAGCTGTCAAATCTTTGAGATAGTGTTGCTGTAATTCGGCGGCTGTCAGAAATATTTTACCAAAATTTTTTGTCAAATCTAGAAAAAAATTTTTTTTCTACAATTCGACAACTGTCAAAAATATTTCAATTGTCACAGCCGCATGACAATTTGACAGCTGTCGAAAATATTTTGACAACCAATGTCATTTAAATTTAAATTAATGTCAATTAAATTGTCAAAAATGACAGTTCGGTCGGATAAATAAGAATAAAAAGGGCGGAGATTGGACTGCGATCTAAATTTTCGATCGACATCAGAACAAGGCTTATTCTTCCCACCAGCGACTGTAGATCGTTCGGGCTTCATTTTGTTAATACCGCACAAAGAAAAACGAACTCAGAGCTGTCTGTCTCGTTTCATCGCTCCCTCTTCTCGTTTCACGCCAGCCGTTCCTCTCGCGCCCCCAGGCCGCGTCCATATCTAAACAATGCCCCCACGACACTCGAGAGGTGACTAGATAAGATTTCGTCTCGTCTCTAATTTCCGATAGGATGACTTAGTGAAGTGGTAGAGCGTTTACATGTACGATATGTATACACATACGAATTAAATCCATCTTCGTTTCGCGTTTTAAGCTATAGCTAAGTTTATAATATTATACGAACGAGTCGAGTGGTGTTTCTCGCGCGAAGAGGTTTCTACGTTATAACGCATGACCCAAATATGTAAATGTGTGTGTGTGCGTGTGTGTATACGGTGACACGCACAATCTAAATAAATAATCAAAATTATCGCTTGGAATGTATTCGAAAAATTTCGCCCAATAATAAACACGATCACGTCGGTCGTGGATTTTTCCACGTGGTCTCTCCTCTTTGGATGAATACACGGATATTTCAAATATTTGGACTCGGATTACGGTGGTCGGAATACCATCACGAGATTTAAGTTTTGTTTGGTAAACATGCGAGACGTGGGGAATGTCAGATTTTTTACCAATTAGAACGAAGTTTTTCTTTAATCGTTCGTTATCTCGTTTATTTTGGTGAAAAATGAAGGAATATATAGTGTAAAAGAATGGATTATTGGAAGAAACATTTACTACATACTACACACAATATATAAAATGCGATTTATGTACAAGGAATAATAAGTCTTCTGTCTGGACAACTTGGATATGTTTTGTATATTCGCAATAGAAACAGACATCAATCAAAAATAACTGTCCTTCTAATTTTTTGCATTGTAAAACGGTTCTCGATCTGTCATAATGATTGTCAATCACCGCTGTCACATTGACAGATAACATACTTATCACAATAACCTCCAAAAACTTAAAGAAAAACTGATTCACTGATGTGTAAATTTAGTCAAAATTTTGTTAAACGTCAAAATGACAAGACAACATTTTTTTTTGCTGTTTCGTGATAAGTATACAGGATGTCCCAATAGAGCGGTGTCGGGCGATATCTCAATACGAGTTTGAGACACAAAAAAAATTTTGAAATAGAAGATGTTCAATTTTTAAAGGAGCATAACCTAAAAATGCTTTCGTTTATACAGAGTGTCTCAGAAAAGCAGTACTGAATCGAAGTTTATTTTTTCAAATGGAACACCCTATATTTAATTACATTTTTAGAATCTACTATAAAATCAACATACTTTTCATATACCATTGTCTAAACCTAATCCTAATAGTTTTTGAAATATTTGATATTTTCTCTAATAGATGTCATATGCAGATACTATTTTTCTAAGTCATATCTTACTTATGTTTGATCCCAGAAACAAAATTTTTGGTATGCGAGTAGTTTCTATACTTGCAATAATTTTTACAAATCGCTAAAACTATTTTATTTAATACAGAGTGTTCAAAAAAGGGAAAGCAACATAACAAATTTAATTTAAAAAATCTCCATTTCCTTTTTATACAAATAGAATTGTTGAGCAATTAAAGAAATGGCTACGAGTGGTGGTCTTTATAGGCTAATGCAAGACGATCATCAGATGGATGATATTTTAATCCAAATACATACTTCTGATCTTTTGACACTCCTCCAGCGCCCAACGGAAGTTCTTGTACCCTTTATTCGTCTGCGATCACCAATGGCCTTGATATATTATGTTGGGCGCGATCTCACTGTCCTTGAATGACTGATGTTGATGTTAAAAATAGGAGGAAGTCGAGATTGACCAGTCGACTGAGATTTTATTGATAAGCCGTTTCGTACGAACCAAGTAGCTCCAGTAACGAGCCAAAATCACATTCGACAAAATTTCTTGTTCTAGCATGTGCAGCGTTATAAAGTTGCTCTGATATTTGGATTAGGGAGTGTGAATAAATAGTTAGTTTGTGAGTAAGCATCAATATCCCTTAATAAGAGGCTATCATGGGTGGAACCATAGGCCAACAAATTACGATATTTAATATCTCCACGATGGTGCAGCGACAACTTGTACATTTAATGACATCCATCGTTTCACTTCTGCATTTCCTCCTCTAACGGCTCTTTAGTTCTAAATAATACCATTAGGAAAACTAGCTACCTCAAAAAACAAGCTTCGATTTATATCACTGCCATTAAATTTGTGCACTTGTCACTTCCGGGCTCGTGGCCTAGTGGCTTGCACACTTGCCTCGTAGTCCGGCAGTACAGGATTCGAACCACGGTGCTTCCTTTCTGAGTTGGGTTTTCTGTAGTTTTCTAAATTCCACGGCAAATGCGGAAAGGTAACATCTTAAGTCGGTCTACAGCCGCAGGCGTAATAATAACTCATGGCCAGCCGATGCCCCCTGTAATTGGCGCAAGCTGTTGGGGGGATGCTAAGGCATGAATTATTATTATTAATATTATTATTATTAATAATGCGATGAATAGTTGTCTGGTTGTCTGATTAATAACGCTAGTGTCAAAAGTAAAATGACATAAGTCCTGTCAAAATGACAGACGCGTTTGACAAGTTTAATATGACAAGCAAATTCATTAATTAATTATCCATAAATTTTGCTCTAAATGCCAAGCCAATTATGATACATAAATATGTATATATTATAGAGAGAGAGATGTGATAATAGAACCGTATTTATTTAAAGTTTCTTCTAATCTATTGGGAATCAATTGCAAGGCTGTCAACTTTGACAGATTACAAAACATTGACAGGTAACGCTGAAGGTGCAAATCATTAACAAATAAACTGTGACAGAAAATTGGCTTTGTTGCAACCGGGTACTCCATTTATTTCCCTGTTTAAATGATAGCTTAAGATAATTTTTGATTAGGCTTTGCGAATTGTCATTTTATTCTAAAATATCAAATGGAAACCATATAAAAAAATTACATCGCTGGATAACCGAAATTCCAAGTTTTCCATTTGTTTAAATATATTGAATCAATGCATGAATTTTTCTGAGTGTAGAAGTACGGAAACTATTAAGTTCCAAATAATAGTAATAATAACTACATAATTACCAAAAAAGTAGAAAAAAAAACTAGAAAGTCGTTTTTTTAGTGATATTAACGTAACAACGACTCGTCTGAAGTTCCGATATCGGTTACCGATACTTTGATGCTGCTTGGGTTGGGAGAACACCCGCTCGGTCCTTACTTCTTCGACGGGAACCTGAATGGCAACAATTTTATTTAAGGTTCCTTCGTGACGACTTGGTTGAACTTTTGGAAAATGTCCCTTTAGGCACTCGCCGAATGATAGTTTTCCAACACGATGGAGCACCTGCACATAATAATCGTGTCGTTCGGATATATCTTAACGAAAGGATTCCAGATTCATGGATTGGTCGTGGGAGTTGCCGCCAAGATCACCTGACCTCACTCAGCAACATCAAAAACAAAGTCTACAGGACGGTACCAACTAAAATTGAATTTTTCTTGTGAAATAAATCGACGAATTAGAACCTGCTCTAATTTTTCGTCTATTTTCTAAAGTGTTACGATTACATTTCAGATTAAAATTTACTGCCAACTTTCGCTACGTGTAAAGTGTTTTGATGTCTTTAGTCTCCCTTTTTTTTAATTTTTAGGTTGACCCCTCTAGAGACGAATAGATAAATCTGGATATCATTTATGAAACAGTGTATTTGTGCTTACAAAGCAGTTAATAACAGTTAATAATGAAGTTTATCATTCTTATATCTCAATTTGTGTATTTTAAGATCATTATTAAAATTTCTTGAAAATTTCTTTATTCCAAGCTGTAATAAATCATACCAGATTTTTTTTTGATCTATTCTACTGGCTTTTTGGGAAAAAAAAAGTAAAAAATCAATTTAAATTTCAACAAAAATATTAAACAGCTCTCTATATTAGAATTGAAATCCTCATTCTCGCAAAAATAATTTATTAAAGTTACCACTTCTTCACACAACCTTAAAACCTGTTTATTCCCATTAAACGCTTTTAAATATGAACCCTCCTCGAGATAACAGTCCTACAAAACGCAGACCTTAATCTGTTTCGTACGTATTAATATTTAATCGCGAATTTTCATTTCTATCTTCACCTTTAATATTACACATCTCTCTCTATCTCTCTCGTGTTATGTGCTGTTTTCAGAATAATCTTCTATAACAACGACCACCCTATTTTCAGTGTTACTATACGTATGGGTTTAGGAAAGCAGGTAGTTTTGACAAAAGGAGAAAAAAAACTGGTATCCCTGTGTCCGCACCCGAACGGCCATTAGACCTTTCGGAGTTATTGGGCTGAGGTAAAAACATAATAAAGTCGTTTCGTGACGTTGGATTCTCCGGACCTACTCTACTACCACATTCTGCGAAAATGATTTCAGTTTTGAAACTTTATTTTTTTTTTTTAATTGCGTTTTCTGATTTAATCTTACGTACGAAATAATTTCGCTAGGAACGTGGAATTGTGGAAAAAACCTCGTCGACGAGTTCGTTAGCGCCCGCAGAGATAACTATTTTCAAAATTAACGCGATGCACTGTTTTAAAACATTTATCCAAATCCTCTCGGCTATCGGGTAGAAGATCTTTTACAACTACCTACGTACGTGGAAAGTTGTGCTTGTTTCAACTGGAATTTCGGGTAGATTAAAAACGATGTTTAACTCGTATGAATCTAGTCGATTGCAGTTTCAGGGAAATGGAGTCGATTTTTAGCTCGTACAACGATTTATTATCATTTAGGGCATCTGGAATTATGATCAAAATAACATTCAACGTTACCTGTCAATATTCTATAATAATCTGTCAAAATTGACAGCTCTACAATATTCTCGTTAAATTTTTATAATTTGACATTTCATATGTCACAATGACATTGACGTTAATGACATTTCTGAACAAAGTCAGGTGTAGAACGCAAGAACAACTATACCCCCATACCAAATTTCAGAAATCATAATTTTCAAATAACAAAGTTATTCGACCGTTCCGGGACTTTTTACTAACGCTGTATATGATTGTTTGGACTAGACTTTTTGTTTCCATAGTTACGCATTAATATAAACAATATATAAGCTTTAATTTGTCATATTACGTCAAATTTGACAAGAAATGTCAATAATAAACCTCTAAAGACGAGAAAAATAAGCCGTTTTGATACTGATAAAATAATGTTTTTCTGTTTGTTATTATTAGCAATAGGTAAACAATACTTTTGAAGTGTCTGCATTTTTAATTATGTCACATTTTGACAGTATTACAATATACAATCAATATGTTACTATCGTGAGCATAATACTACGTCAAGAAATGTCAAAAATGCGTTTCATTGACGTTTATCACCAAAATTACAATGTTAAAAAATAAAGCACATAATTGACATAGCGATTTTGACAACTGTCCCGATTGTTTCGTTCACGACAGTATAACATTAATGACATTTAGCTTGACAATTTGAAATCGTAGGTACCTAGTCGAATTTACGCAACTAAAATAGAAAAAAAATTGTTCATTCGGGGACACGTCTTTCCACGCGTCCTTGAAATGACATTAATGAGTCTTTATGTTTTGGAGGTTATCAAGATGCAAATGCCAATGTTTTTTAATGAAAGGACGTACAGATGTGTGCAAAAACTAAAATGGGACAACTCTTACAATAGTTTTTATCTGTGTAAACGGATTTACCGTGACATATCAGCATATTCAGATTGTCATTAAGTCAATTGACATTTCATGAGCGTGAGGCTTTAATTAACACAACTTAAATATGTTTGTACCAGATTTTAATGCGCATAATATTATAATATACAAAAAGCATTATTTTAACAGTGTGAAAACGGCTTATTTCTATTATCTATCAATGTGACAGCGATAATTGACAAATCGAGAATTATTTTACAATGCAAAAAATGAGTAGGACTCACAAAATATACCAAAAAGAGCTTTGATTTCTTCTACATTCTGCACTCTTCTACAATGCCATAGCTTCACCATCATCATAAACGTCTTTAAAGGAAGTAAATATTTATATTTAATTAGTTTAATTAGCGGATAGCCTTGTTTGACAGTTCAAATTGATCAGTGTGACCAACTCCTGGATATAAAATTAAAACTGAACTTTTCAATGACGTTTTTATCACTCCTATTTAATATGAATTCTTCTCTATGCTACTGATTTTTTTTGGGAATCTTCCATTATAGCAACTTCAACATTTTACGAATAAAAATATAATTTTTCTCGGAAAATGCCTCGAATAACAACCGGGAGTAAACACGAATATTCGATTCATTATCTCGGGTTTGTTACCAGGTGGTGTGCATAACAGAAATATTTGCGAGCATAGAAAAGAAAAAGGGGTTTAAACGTTACCCGTTCTGTGTGGATTTAGGATCCGTTCGTATTTGTATAAAAGCCCGGGTTACAGGATGATTATGGGAGGGATGGAAGGTCGTGTAGTCGTTTTACTGCAAAATTTCCGTTTAAATTTTGTGGAAAAAAAATTATTATTATTATTTATAAAATGTCGAGATATATTCATCACCTCGGTAATCTAGAAATGTTAGTCGAAAGAAAACAGGAAACGAAGATGATGTTTTTAAAAGGAGTCCGATGGAAAATGATGGACGATGTAATTAGCGTCGCTCTAAGTGAAAATGTTTTTGTTTTGTAAACTTAATGCTTCTTTCCCAGTCAGATATTTTATATTTTCTTTTACCGACGAGTTTTAAAAATATAATACTTAACTGTATTTACGATGAAGATATGCATGTTGTGAAAAATGTTTTATATTCCTGCTCTTCTGTTTTTGTAATTAATTCACAACGTGGGAAATCTTTTGACGCAAAATAGTCATCAGATTGTGTTTCTACATCGTCAGCGTTTATCAATTTTCGTTTTAACATATTTTTGAAATTTCGAAACGAGTCATAATCAGAGGAGTACCAAATCGGTAGCGTCCAAGCCAGCTGAGAGTATTTGGTGGTAAAAAGGTTACTTGAAAATTAAAGTTTGCATTCTGGAGTTGTTGAGTTGGATGGCCTGCAGCGTTATCTATGATAAGTAAAACTTTAAATGCTAAGTTTTTTGCAGAAAAATAACGTTCAAACAACCGATACGAAACAATTATTAAACCGATCATGAGACAGTAAAGACTGCCTCATGATCAGTTTTAAATTATGCAGACAATGTCTTTTTCTAAACCAAAAAAAACACTGTAATAAATATAAAATATTAACTTATATTTTTTTACAAAAACTGAGTATATATTTTTGATAAAAAAATGCTCTGAATCTAACATGTTAGAACTGAAATTCGTGCTTAGAATCCATAGCGTTGGCCGTCGCTTAGTTGCAACACAAAGATGGGCTCGTTTTAACGAAGTTCTCTTATATTTAAATGAAGTTGGAACTTTAACATATATTTTATAATATAAAACTTACACTATATACAACCACTATCACAATTTTACCGAAATAAAATCAATAAACGTAGAGGCAGAACTGTGAGCTTGGATAACGTACTAAACAGTTGTGTACGTCAGCGAATATTAGGCCTAAACCTGCACACACAGAGAGAGTGAGACTATTATAAGTAGGTACATATAACAGTACAACAAAATTAAATTGTTTTAATCAATGTCCATTGTAATTCAATAGTTAATCTAAATAAAGCCATATTAAAAATAAACAAGTTCTATTGAAATCAGGCATTTATTTCTTGAGGGGCTTTCTTTTTACAAAGAGACCTCTGCTTTCTCTAAAATTCCCGTTTGTTGTCAACGAGAATAATTTATTGACGCCCATATAACAAAGCATCGTAAATAGAAACGTCAAGTAGTTTTGTGAAATATCACCGATGGTTAACGGTTTGTTTCTAATCCAAAGATGCACCACCGTAAATTTCTCCTCCTCATCACTACCAACACGAAAAAATTACAGTACCTACCTATTCGTTCTCTGTTGTTGTTATTGTCGCTTGTAATTTATTACTTTCTTTTTTGTTTGTTGTTTTGTTGGGTTTATAACAAATGAACATTAAATTAAAAAAAGGATATGCTTTACATAGAGACATAATACGTTTCCTATAATTTAAATTTAAATCTTCAGAGTTAGCTGAAAAGAATGAAGGAGATGAAGATGATGAATTGGGATTTTGCTTAGACCGTTCGACATTATAACATCCTAAATTGATGTCAATATGTATGTAGAAAGGGGACGTGTCCATGTTGTGATCAGCGCATATTATCTGTCAATGTGACAGCGATGGGTGACATTTCAGATGACAGAACCGTTTTACAAATTTAAATGTTTGCAGTACTTTTTCAATCACTAGGGTTGACATTTAAACGGAACGAGTAATAGAAATGTCAATGTGACATTTTAAGATTGTTGCTGTCAAAATCTAAAAACGGTGTGTCTTTAGATAATTTCGATTTGATCGCTGTAGCTATCAAATCAGTTATTTCCTACAGTGTTGTAAACGTAAAAAAATTGTCGATATTTTAACACTTACAGTCATTAGAATTTTGAATTTGACAGCTGTTAAATTGTAAAAATAAGGTCGTTTGTTACTATTCTTCAAGCTGAAAACTGCCACATTATAATCGATCGTTGTTTTTTTTTACAATTTTAACTGGAGAAACTGTCGAAATATTCCTGACGAAGCTGTCAAAATCTAAAAACGATTTGATCGTTGTAGCTGTTAAATCAGTTATTTCGTACAGTGTCGTAAACATAAAAAATGGTACTTTAACACTTATAATCGTTAGAGTTTTCCTGAAAATTGTGCAATTACAAGGCTTTTTCTAGTAATTTTTAAAATTTGACAGCTGTCAAATTGTAAAAACAAGTTGTTTTTTACGACTTTTCAAGCTGAAAACTGTCAAATTGTAATCGATCGTTGTTTCTTACAGATTTAACGGGAGAAACTGTCGAAATATTCCCGAGGAAGCTGTCAAAATCTAAAACCGATTTGATCGTTGTAGCTGTCAAATCAGTTATTTCGTACAGTGTCATAAACATAGAAAAATTGTCGGTACCTACTTTAACACTTATAGTTGTTAGAATTTTCCTGAAAACCGTGCATTTTCTAGTGATCTTTCAAATTTGACAGCTGTCAAATTGTAAAAACAAGTTGTTTTTATACGACTTTTCAAGCTGTAAACTACCAGATTGTAATCGATCGTTGCTTCTTACAGTTTTAAGTGGAGAAACTGTCGAAATATTCCCGACGAAGCTGTCAAAATCTAAAAACGATTTGATCGTTGTAGCTGTCAAATCAGTTATTTCGTACAGTGTGTCGTAAACATAAAAAAATTGTCGGTACAGTCATTAGAGTTTTCTTAAAAACTGTGCAACTACAAGACTTTTTCTAGTAATTTTTCAAATTTGACAGCTGTAAAAATAAGGTTGTTTTTTATTGTTTTTCAAGCTAAAGAAACTGTCAGATTTTAATTGATCGTTGTTTCTTACAATTTTAATGGGCGAAACTGTTGAAATATTCCCGACAAAGCTGTCAAAACCTTGTGTGGTGGCTTTAATTTCAAAATTTGTCGGTACTTTAACACTTAGGGTCATATTTATAGTCCGTGCTTGAGGTTGTGTCGATACTTGTGCACGCGATTTTGACAGAAAATGTCATTACAAATCTGTCAAAATCGCGTGCTCAAGCATCGACACAACCTCAAGCACGGACTATAAATAATATGTCTATTAGAGTCGTTAGAGTTTTCCTGAAAACAGTGCAACTACAAGGCTTTTTCTAGTGAATTTTCAAATTTGACACCTGTCAAATTGTAAGAATAAGGTTGTTATAGTTATCAAATCAGTTATTTCGTACAGTCTTGTAAACATAAAAAAATTGTCTGTATTTTAACACTTACAGTTAGAATTTTCCGGAAAACTGTGCATTCTCTAGTAATTTTTCAAATTTGACAGCTGTCAAATTGTAAAAACAACTAGTTTTTCATGAAATTTTAAGCTGTGAAAAGCGATTTGTTAGTTCTTAAGGTTTTTATTGGGGAAACTGTCAAAATATTTCCGATAAAATAGCTAAGATGTCTAAACGCTGAATATTTTTTAGATTCGATCATTGTAGCTGGCTTTAATCAGTTATTTCGTGCGGTGGCATAACCATAAAAAAAGAAACTCTCTTTCTCATTATTTTCTTTCTTACTATTTTAATGGTTTTAATAGGTGGAATTGTTAAAATCTTTCTGACGTGAAGTTGTAAAATGAGTTATTTCGTTTGCAATGTTGAGCGTCCTAACCTAACCTAGAGCTGTCAAATTTTAAAAATCCTTGCATTTACATTACCGTGACATTAGTCGAATAATTCTGACAGTTTAAGGTTGTTGTTGAATTAACGAAATTTATTACTGAGTGTATAAGACTTCTCCGGAAGGAGGGAGAAATTAGTAACTGCATTTTCAGCAATTTTCCGTCCTATTTCCCTATATTATCGGATTTAAAAAACTAATTGCAAAAAAAATCACGTTTCATAAGACATTAGAGCACTCATTCATTAACTTTAAATTCATTATTTGAAACGTCATTATGACACTTATTTGACAGAACTTATAACGTAAATATGACAGCTATTTATTTTGGTATTAAAATGAAAGAAAGTTACTAACAAATTGACAATTTTTAACTTTCGCATTTTGACATGACGTGTTGATAATCTTCATATAGCTCTTTGTACCTAACCTAATATGTAATGCTTACAATTACGACCTGAAGTTAGTACTCGTACAAAATATGTTACGGCTAATTTAGAAATACTAAATATAGTTATGCACCTATAAAAACAAGATATACACCGGAGATAATTCACCTGAAATTATCAACTATTAAAATAAATCCATCATTTGCAACGTATCATTTTAAGCAATTTTCCCAAACCCCCGTTTCGCCGACTTTTCATCGAAACAACGAGCGCACGAATATCCTGAAATTCGCAGCATACACGTTGAACGATATGCCTCGCGTTCGGAACGAAGAAAAAAAAAACGAAAACTGAGGAAAAAGACCATTTACCCATTACGAAACAACGGGAGGGAAACAAACAAAAAAAAAACAACAGACAAGACAGACAACGACTCATCACGACAGACTGGTAAACATTTTTATGATGTCTGTGAGTATAATCGATCAGCTGATTACGGTCAGTGACCTACTGACGGACGGGCACGATTCACGACGAATAGGTCCGTTCAGCGGCCGGCTAGCGCTCCGGTCGTTTTTGACGTTTCCCAGCATCCTATCGTGTGCCGGTTACTATATTAGAAGTATACAAATAACAATATCGGAGAAATCTTTATTGTTTGTTGATTAATATATATCTCTATCTAATACAATATTAACAAGTAAAGCCTGTTTTACATTATCACATTCTGTTTGTACAATAAGTTGGATAAATTTTGTATGTAATAGATAGTAATGAAGTTAAGTGAACACTGCGTATGTGTACGCAGTTTGGCCAACTTAAAATTTCTAATAAATTTAAAAATGTTATGATAAATTTGCCGATTTTTTTTAAACCTACAAAACTATAAAAATCAGATATTTTCGTCTACTTCTATTGGCTACAACTCTTTTGACCATTTTAATACGCCTAGCTGTCAAAATATTTGCGATAGACGCCGAATTATAAATAAATTTGGACGTTGTACCTATAGTTGTCAAATCACATCTGATGCAAATCCTTGTAACAGCTGTCAAATTGTAAAAATTTGTAAAACTAGTAATTTTTTTAGTTTGACAGCTGTCAAATTGTAAAAACAACCGCTTTGTTTACGACTCTTCAAGCTGAAAACTGCCAGATTGTAATCGATCGTTGTTTTTACAGTTTTAACGAGCAAAATTGTCGAAATATTCCTGACGAAGCTGTTAAAATCTAAAAACGATTTGATCGTTGTAGCTGTCAAATCTCTAATTTCCTACATTGTCGTAAACATAAAAAAATTATCGGTATTTTATCTTAACACTTACAGTCGTTTGAATTTTTCTGAAAACCGGGCATTTTCTAGTGATTTTTCAAATATGACAGCTGTCAAATTGTCAAAACAAGTTGTTTTTTTACGACTCTTCAAGCTAAAAACTGTAAGATTGTAATCGGTCGTTGTTTCTTAGAGCTTTAACTGTCGAAATATTCCCGGCGAAGCTGTCAAAATCTAAAAACGGTGTCTTTAATTTCGATTTAATCGTTGTAGCTGTCAAATCAGTTATTTCGTACAGTGTCGTAAACATAAAAAAATTTGCCTGTTTATTTTAACACTTACAGTTATTACAGTATTATTCGGAAAACCGTGCATTTTCTAGTGATTTTTCAAATATGGCAGCTGTCAAATTGTAAAAACAAGTTGTTTTTTTACGACTCTTCAAGCTGAAAACTGCCAGATTGCAATAGACCGTTGTTTTTTTCCTGAAAACTTCAAATTTGACAGCTGTCAAATTGTAAAAACAAATTTTTTTATGATTCTTAAAGCTGGAAACTGCCAGATTGTAATCGATCGTTGCTTTTACCTGAAAACCGTGCATTTTCTAGTGATTTTTCAAATATGACAGCTGCCAAATTGTCAAAACAAGTTGTTTTTTACGACTCTTCAAGCTAAAAACTGCAAGATTGTAATTGGTCGTTGTTTCTTAGAGCTTTAACTGTCGAAATATTCCCGGCGAAGCTGTCAAAATCTAAAAACGGTGTCTTTAATTTCGATTTAATCGTTGTAGCTGTCAAATCAGTTATTTCGTACAGTGTCGTAAACATAAAAAAATTGCCTGTTTATTTTAACTCTTACAGTTATTACAGTATTATTCGGAAAACCGTGCATTTTGTAGTGATTTTTCAAATATGACAGCTGTCAAATTGTAAAAACAAGTTGTTTTTTACGACTCTTCAAGCTGAAAACTGCTAGATTGCAATAGACCGTTGTTTTTTTCCTGAAAATCGTGCATTTTCTAGTGATCTTTCAAATTTGACAGCTGTCAAATTGTAAAAACAAGTTGTTTTTTACGATTCTCAAAGCTGAAAACTGCCAGACTGTAATCGATCGTTGTTTTTTCCTGAAAACCGTGCATTTTCTAGTAATCTTTCAAATTTGACAGCTGTCAAATTGTAAAAACAAGTTGTTTTTTAAGACTCTTCAAGCTGAAAACTGCTAGATTGCAATAGACCGTTGTTTTTTTTCCTGAAAATCGTGCATTTTGTAGTGATTTTTCAAATATGACAGCTGTCAAATTGTAAAAACAAGTTGTTTTTTACGACTCTTCAAGCTGAAAACTGCTAGATTGCAATAGACCGTTGTTTTTTTCCTGAAAATCGTGCATTTTCTAGTGATCTTTCAAATTTGACAGCTGTCAAATTGTAAAAACAAGTTGTTTTTTACGATTCTCAAAGCTGAAAACTGCCAGACTGTAATCGATCGTTGTTTTTTCCTGAAAACCGTGCATTTTCTAGTAATCTTTCAAATTTGACAGCTGTCAAATTGTAAAAACAAGTTGTTTTTTAAGACTCTTCAAGCTGAAAACTGCTAGATTGCAATAGACCGTTGTTTTTTTTCCTGAAAATCGTGCATTTTCTAGTGATTTTTCCAAAATGACAGCTGTCAAATTGTCAAAACAAGTTGTTTTTTTACGACTCTTCAAGCTGAAAACTGCCAGATTGTAATCGATCGTTGTTTTCCTACAGTTTTAACTGGAGAAACTGTCGAAATATTCCTGACGAAGCTGTCAAAATCTAAAAACGGTGTCTTTAATTTCGATTTAATCGTTGTAGCTGTCAAATCAGTTATTTCGTACAGTGTCATAAACATAAAGAAATTGTCGATACTTTAACGCTTACAGTCGTTAGAATTTCTCTGAAAACCGCATTTTCTAGGGATTTTGATGAGAGATGATCGAAACGTCAAGTAGCACAACTTTTCTACACGGCAGAGAACCCGAGAACCGAAGAGCAGCCAGCTGTCAAATTGTAAAAACAAGTTGTTTTTTTTTACGATTCTTAAAGCTGAAAACTGCCAGATTGTAATCGATCGTTGTCTTTTCCCTGAAAACCGTGCATTTTCTAGTGATCTTTCAAATTTGACAGCTGTCAAATTGTAAAAACAAGTTGTTTTTTTAAAACTCTTCAAGCTGAAAACTGCGCAGACTGTCAGATTGTAATCGATCGTTGTTTCTTAGAGTTTTAACGGGCGAAACTGTCGAAATATTCCTGACGAAGCTGTTAAAATCTAAAATATCAAATTTGACAGCTGTCAAATTGTAAAAACAACTTGTTTTTCATGAATGTTTAAGCTGTGAGAAGCGATTTGTTATTTCATAAGGTTTTAATCGGCGAAACTGTGCGTCTACAAGACATCTCCTTTCTGACTATTTTGACGGTTTTGATAGGTGGAATTGTCAAAATCTTTCTGACAGCTATCAAATCGTAATCGTATTCTTTTCAAATTTGAACACTCTAGCCGACCAAAACACATCCCGCGGACGTGAAGTTGTACAACGAGATATTTCGTTTGTAATGTTGAACGTCCTAACCTAACCTACAAAATTTCTAAGAACTGTCAAATTTTAAAATTACCGTCTTCACAAAAATAAAAATGTAGAAAACAATTTTGATCGTGACGCTAGTAGTAGCTTATTATCAGTCGAGGAAATGCAGTTTTGTAGCTTAACACACAAGAAAGTGTTAGACTACATCTTGACATTTAAAAATAATTTTAAATAGAAAAAAATAACGCTTATATGAATGTATGTATGGGGAAGAACACCTGCTGTAAAGCATCTGCTTTCTAGCAGATGCACACGGTTATATTCTGTGACACTTAACAATGTTTTAAGATAAATAAAAACATAACTTTTAATGACTTGTTATATAGAGACTATAAACTATCCGTCCCTCACTTCAAGAACTGTTAAAATCGCATAATTAACTATAATATTAACTATATAATAGTTATGACTGGGTCTTACCTATAATCCTAGTTTTTTTCTTGGTTTAATTTTGAGAAACCTGTAACAACAAGAAAGAATTAATATTAATCTACGAGCTAAAGATATGTAACAAATTATATTAGAAGGAGACACATTTAAACTTTGCATGTCTGTAAAAGGCGAGAGTACACCAGCATGCACGTGGAATGTTAAATGGCGCGATTGTAATTACTACGCGGTGATTTGGAAAATTACCAGAATGCTCCGTTAATTACCTAAAACGGTCTCAACAATATCCCCGGGCACGTCGGAATTCGCTGAATTTCTAGAATTGGATACGCTGATAACACGTAGGAGGTTGTTTCTATGTAAGTATACATACAGGGTGACCCATCATCCTACACAATAATAATGGAGCTAACCTAACAAACTTCAAACATCTTCAACCTGTCAATTTGACATATATACGTTTGATATAGAAGTAAAGTCGTACGCACGATATCAAACCGTTCTTACTTCGCTTTTGCGGTTATTATAACGCTATATATACCAGGTGTTCAAATTAAGTGCTTTTATCGTTTGAAAATTGTTATAAAATACAATTATAACCTATAATTGTTTTTTACACACACAGAAATAGTAAAGAAAGTAAAAAAAAAATGCTTTTATGGAAAATTAATATTTTTAGAATTTGACAGCTGTCATAAAAAAACTGTATAACGTTTTTTTGCGAAAACCGCTGATTTTAGACGTATGGTATGTTATACGAAAAGTGTTCAGAATTTACCGTACAATTCAAAAACCGCATAATATATAGGGAGTTCCATTTAAAAAAAAACAGTGATGGCTGCATATTTGTTTTTTTAGACGCCCTGTATACAATTTCTTTATAGCAAAAAAATCGCAATTAAAAATACTAATCGACATATCTGAGAGTTTTTCTACAAAATAATTATTTCTATAATTTTAAACAGATTCTTTTGTTTCATCATGAATGCATTGCATATTTTCAGTACAACACTAACAATAATATCAAATGTCATTTAGGAACTTGACATTTAACTACAAAAAAAATAAACAAATTTGACGTTTAAATGTCAGATATAACAATAATATTAGAATCAGTAAAACATGAGCTGCAAAATATGAAAAAATTTTACATTTAGATGTCTGAGATAACAATAATATTAAATGCCATCTACGGATTTGACATCTAACTATAAAATATGAACAAATTTGACGTTTTAAACGTCAGGTTAAACAATAATATCAAATGTCATTTAGGAATTTGACATTTAACTACCAAAAAATAAACAAATTTGACGTTTAAATGTCAGATATAACAATAATATTAAAATCAGTAAAACATGAATTGGTAAATATGAAGAAATTTTACATTTAAATGTCTGAGATAACAATAATATTAAATGCCATCTATGGATTTGACATCTAACTACCGAATATGAACAAATTTGACGTTTTAAATGTCAGATTAAACAATAATATTAGAATCAGTAAAACATGAACTGCTAAATATGAAGAAATTTCACATTTAAATGTCTGAGATAACAATAATATTAAATGCCATCTATGGATTTGACATCTAACTACCGAATATGAACAAATTTGACGTTTTAAATGTCAGGTTAAACAAGAATATCAAATGTCATTTAGGAATTTGACATTTAACTACCAAAAAATAAACAAATTTGACGTTTAAATTTCAGATATAACAATAATATTAGAATCAGTAAAACAAGAACTGCTAAATATGAAGAAATTTTACATTTAAATGTCTGAGATAATAATAATATTAAATGCCATCTATGGATTTGACATCTAACTATCGACGATGAACAAATTTGACGTTTTAAATGTCAGATTAAACAATAATATCAAATATCATTTAAGAATTTGACATTAACTACCGAAAATAAACAAATTTGACGTTTAAATGTCAGATATAACAATAATATTAAATGCCATCTATGGATTTGACATCTAGCTACCGAACATGAACAAATTTGACGTTTTAAATGTCAGATTAAACAATAATATTAGAATCAGTAAAACATGAACTGCTAAATATGAAGAAATTTCACATTTAAATGTCTGAGATAACAATAATATTAAATGCCATCTATGGATTTGACATCTAGCTACCGAACATGAACAAATTTGACGTTTTAAATGTCAGATTAAACAATAATATTAGAATCAGTAAAACATGAACTGCTAAATATGAAGAAATTTCACATTTAAATGTCTGAGATAACAATAATATTAAATGCCATCTATGGATTTGACATCTAACTACCGAATATGAACAAATTTGACGTTTTAAATGTCAGGTTAAACAAGAATATCAAATGTCATTTAGGAATTTGACATTTAACTACCAAAAAATAAACAAATTTGACGTTTAAATTTCAGATATAACAATAATATTAGAATCAGTAAAACAAGAACTGCTAAATATGAAGAAATTTTACATTTAAATGTCTGAGATAATAATAATATTAAATGCCATCTATGGATTTGACATCTAACTATCGACGATGAACAAATTTGACGTTTTAAATGTCAGATTAAACAATAATATCAAATATCATTTAAGAATTTGACATTAACTACCGAAAATAAACAAATTTGACGTTTAAATGTCAGATATAACAATAATATTAAATGCCATCTATGGATTTGACATCTAGCTACCGAACATGAACAAATTTGACGTTTTAAATGTCAGATTAAACAATAATATTAGAATCAGTAAAACATGAACTGCTAAATATGAAGAAATTTCACATTTAAATGTCTGAGATAACAATAATATTAAATGCCATCTATGGATTTGATATCTAACTACCGAATATGAACAAATTTGACGTTTTAAATGTCAGATTAAACAATAATATCAAATATCATTTAAGAATTTGACATTAACTACCGAAAATAAACAAATTTGACGTTTAAATGTCAGATATAACAATAATATTAAATGCCATCTATGGATTTGACATCTAGCTACCGAACATGAACAAATTTGACGTTTTAAATGTCAGATTAAACAATAATATTAGAATCAGTAAAACATGAACTGCTAAATATGAAGAAATTTCACATTTAAATGTCTGAGATAACAATAATATTAAATGCCATCTATGGATTTGACATCTAACTATCGACGATGAACAAATTTGACGTTTTAAATGTCAGATTAAACAATAATATCAAATATCATTTAAGAATTTGACATTAACTACCGAAAATAAACAAATTTGACGTTCAAATGTCAGATATAACAATAATATTAAATGCCATCTATGGATTTGACATCTAGCTACCGAACATGAACAAATTTGACGTTTTAAATGTCAGGTTAAACAATAATATCAAATGTCATTTAGGAATTTGACATTTAACTACCAAAAAATAAACAAATTTGGCGTTTAAATGTCAGATATAACAATAATATTAGAATCAGTAAAACATGAACTGCTAAATATGAAGAAATTTCACATTTAAATGTCTGAGATAACAATAATATTAAATGCCATCTATGGATTTGACATCTAACTATCGACGATGAACAAATTTGACGTTTTAAATGTCAGATTAAACAATAATATCAAATATCATTTAAGAATTTGACATTAACTACCGAAAATAAACAAATTTGACGTTTAAATGTCAGATATAACAATAATATTAAATGCCATCTATGGATTTGACATCTAGCTACCGAACATGAACAAATTTGACGTTTTAAATGTCAGATTAAACAATAATATTAGAATCAGTAAAACATGAACTGCTAAATATGAAGAAATTTCACATTTAAATGTCTGAGATAACAATAATATTAAATGCCATCTATGGATTTGATATCTAACTACCGAATATGAACAAATTTGACGTTTTAAATGTCAGATTAAACAATAATATCAAATATCATTTAAGAATTTGACATTAACTACCGAAAATAAACAAATTTGACGTTTAAATGTCAGATATAACAATAATATTAAATGCCATCTATGGATTTGACATCTAGCTACCGAACATGAACAAATTTGACGTTTTAAATGTCAGATTAAACAATAATATTAGAATCAGTAAAACATGAACTGCTAAATATGAAGAAATTTCACATTTAAATGTCTGAGATAACAATAATATTAAATGCCATCTATGGATTTGACATCTAACTATCGACGATGAACAAATTTGACGTTTTAAATGTCAGATTAAACAATAATATCAAATATCATTTAAGAATTTGACATTAACTACCGAAAATAAACAAATTTGACGTTCAAATGTCAGATATAACAATAATATTAAATGCCATCTATGGATTTGACATCTAGCTACCGAACATGAACAAATTTGACGTTTTAAATGTCAGGTTAAACAATAATATCAAATGTCATTTAGGAATTTGACATTTAACTACCAAAAAATAAACAAATTTGGCGTTTAAATGTCAGATATAACAATAATATTAGAATCAGTAAAACATGAACTGCTAAATATGAAGAAATTTCACATTTAAATGTCTGAGATAACAATAATATTAAATGCCATCTATGGATTTGACATCTAACTATCGACGATGGACAAATTTGACGTTTTAAATGTCAGATTAAACAATAATATCAAATATCATTTAAGAATTTGACATTAACTACCGAAAATAAACAAATTTGACGTTTAAATGTCAGATATAACAAATAAAATTAAATGCCATCTATGGATTTGACATCTAACTACCGAAGATGAACAAATTTGACGTTTAAATGGCTGCTCTTCGGTTCAGAAGCAGTGGCGTCTCCTCCATAGGGTCATTAGGTCAATGACCTCCCAAATATTAATTAATGATTACTCGCAAAAGTCGCAAATATAATTAACTTAAAAACTTAAAATTTATCGGCCGTCCCTCGTATTCGAACCTCCTGAACGTTGGGCTGATGGCGGTGCGAACTGTCCACATTGTATTAAATCTACGCGGAAATATCCGAAGAACTCGCAGCGCCCGAACCGACACGAACGTACGAAGCATATAATCTAAGTTTGGGTATTCTGAGGTTTGGGTCATAAGCCCACTAGTGCTGTGTGCTGTGTTCGAATGCGTCGGGTGTTTTAAATCAATTTATATTGATATATGTTTGAGTGTCGTTTTGTAAAAATACTATTTTTGATTCGCGAGTAGAGAAAATGTCGGTAGTGCAGAAAATTAAAGAACTAAAAAGTGCTAACGAACTTAATTCCACAAAATTAGTCGAGTTCAAGGCGAACGGTCGCCCTTTGCCAGAACTAAATTTACGACAAACTAGCAAAGATAAAAATAAAAAAGTTCATCGAAATTTTCGCAAGGAAATGTACGATCTAGCTGACTGGATATGCGGTTGTGACGTATCAAACGTATTTTACTGTTTTGTTTGTTTATTATTTTCTAAAGACTCGTCAGACTCGCTATGGTGCAAATCCGGTGTGAAAGATTTAAAACACTTAAAAGAGAAAATAAAAAAACATGCTTCGTCTGCAGAACACATGAAATGCTCGGTAAATTTTGCAACTGTAGGAAGTGTTGATATTCGTACACAGCTAAACAATACTTATAGAAAATCCCTTCGAGATTTTAATGAAAATGTTTCAAAAAATCGCTATATCCTTAACAAAATTGTAGATTGTATAAAATTTTGCGGTGCATTTGAGTTGGCATTACGTGGCTATGATGATGATGGAACGGCTTTATCTGATAATCCAATTTTTCGAGGACTTATTGATTTCGTGGTCGAATTGGATCCGATTTTTCAAGAGCATATGGAGAAAGCAACCGTTTTTAAAGGAACATCCAAATCGATTCAGAATGATCTACTTGACTCGATGCTGGCTGTAGTTCAAGAACAAATAAAGCAAGAAATTAAATCGGCTAAATATGTTGCTGTGCAAGTGGAGGAAACTACCGACAGTTCTACTCAAACCCATCATCAAATGGTTTTTATAATTCGTTATATTTTATCTGGCGTTGTACACGAACGGTTTGTAAAATTCGTGAATCCTTCAGGAACCACAGCTTCACACCTTGCAGATGTGATTCTTCGCGAATTAGAAAATCTTGATATTCGTAAATTTCCAGAAAAATTAATCGGGCAAACTTACGATCGCGCGTCGGTAATGAGCGGAAAATTAGGGGGAGTACAAAAGAAAATTAAAGAACATTACCCTGCCGCGAATTTTATACATTGTTATGCCCACCAATTCAATTTAATATTACAAAAAGCTGCAGGTAAAGATAAAAGTGTTAAAGTTTTCTTTGCAAATTTACATGGTTTCTCAACGTTCTTTAGCGGTTCCCCTAAACGCACAGCGGTTCTGGATGAATTTATAAAAGCTCGCTTACCTAGAGCAGCTACCACGAGGTGGTATTTTAATGTACGTTGTGTGGAAACTGTGTTTCTTTATAGTGTAGACATCTTGTTGTGTTTAGAAAAATTAATCGAAATAGAAGAAGATCCAAAAACGATTAATCAAGCGATTGGTTTAAAAGGCTTTTTACAAGATGAAGATTTTATATTTTGGTTGAACTTCTTCCATCTTATAATGCCCCATTGTGAAATACTTTTTAATGAACTTCAAAAACGTAGTTTAGACATTTTATCTGTAAAAAATTACATCGACTCCTTTAAAAGTTCAATCCAAGCAGTTCGTGATAAAATTTTGAATGAGCTATCCTCCTCGGAGATGCCTACGATTTCGTCAAATACTACTGTTAAGCGATCGCGTAAAAATGAAGATTGTAAGCGTCGAGTGGCTTTGGAAGTTTGCGACATCATCATTTCTGAAATGCACCATCGGTTTAGTTTCAGCGATCATTTAGTGATCGGCCAGCTGTTTTATAGTGATCAGTTTGAGAATTACAAAAACAATTTTCCAGATAATATTTTAAATTTGGTTAAAAAAGACTATCCTTCTATAAATTTCTTAAAACTAAAAACTGAGCTGCAAGTTATTTACGATCGTTCTGATTTTCGCGGAAGTTCTGGGGCTGTTTCACTACTTCAACTTTTTATGAATAATAACTTGAGTGAAACGTTCTCTGAAACTGTCAATTTATTAACTTTACTGTGCACACTGCCAATGCCAACTGTTGAAAGTGAGCGTTGTTTTTCGACCTTGAATAGAATAAAGACCTTCTTACACAACACCATGGGACAAGACAGATTATCCGCTTTAGCGATGTTGAGTATCGAGAAGTCATTTGTTAAAGGAATATGCGACTTTAACGAACGTGTTATTCAACACTTTTCCACAGCTAAAGAACGAAGAATGGACCTCCAGTTTAAGACTATTTAAAGCGGAATAGAAAGGAAGTAACGAACCATAAGAAGCAATTACCCCTGCAGAAAAGAGATTTCCACAAATTTCAAATTCGAAACGAAATCGACTAAAAAAATTTTTAATTAGGAGGTTCGTTTGTTTCCCACTTTGACGTCTCTAATTGCTTCGATGTTTACGTAATTATTTATCAAATCTGATCCTTAGATCCGAAAACGAAAAACCGAGTCGATATTTTTCGGACGGGTAATACACAGCTCTCCGGACCATCGTGCGATTTGTCCTTCAACTTGAAACGCGAGAGTTCTGCCTCCGCGCTCCACCTCCTCCTCCTCATCCTCTACCCGCTTGTGCGTTCCCTTGCGGCCCCCTAATGCGCTCGGGTCTATCCCCCAGCATGCAGCCGGTCGGATGGATTCCCGACTCAATTCCCTTAATAAAAGCCCGGAGTCCGGTCTCTGAACGGTGGTACTATGGTAGGGTAGTGTAGAGCCCGACTTGCATAGCAAATACTCTACCGTCGATTATACGAGGGTTCACATATAAGTTGCTTTTTCCTATAGAGCTCGTTCCAAAAAAAAAAAACTAACTTTCGAAATTCAAAATTTTGACAGTTTGTTGTTCCAGCTTATTCTGGATCTCGTTTTAAAATTTACTTCTACGATGTGCGCGGTTCATGAAGTAATTGTGAAAAATTAAATTTTCCTGCATCATCACCCCCCTCTTCGGAATTCAAATTTTTGACAGTTGCTGCGACTGTCAAATATGAAAATCCGCCATAAAAATATTTTGACAGTTATACTTATTAAAACCGTCCTTACCTAACTTGTACAGCGTGACAGCTATTGAAACTGTAAAAAAATACCGTTTTTACGATTTGACAGCTGTCAGAAATTTTTTGAAGATTGCGACACTCAACATTACAAACAAAAATAACCTATTTTACAAATTCACGGCTATAATATTCAAGCTCGAAAAGGAAATAATGTAAAAAAACAGTTGTTTCTAGAATTTGACAGCTGTCAAAAGTATTTTAACTGACCCCAACCCACCAAATCAAGAACAAAATAATTGTCGTTATATTTTCACAGTTCCTAGTAGCTAATAATAACAATTGAAATTCCCCTCCAAAAATAAAACCAGATTTGACAGCTGTCACGTTTATTTTGACAGTTATCAAGATCATTACTAAATATATAAGATACTGTTTGAGGGTATTCTTAGTGCTTGAAAGCTTCCAGGAAGATTATTACATATTGACAATTTTGACAGTTCGACACCTATTAAAGCCGTAAAAAAAGATTTACAGTTTGACAGCTGTTACGAAGTACTCGTATTTTGCATTTTTTTTTGTGTTTTATAATACCACAGACTTGAGGAAGATCGTAACTGCCAAGAATGTTGAAGCTCAGGAACATACTGCTTATACAATTTGACAGCTATCAAACGTATTTTAACTGAAGCACCCCCCAAGTTAAAAACAAAATAATTGCCGTCAAAGTTTCACAGTCTTTAATAATAATAACAATCGAAATCCCCCACCAAAAAAAAAGAAAAACAGATTTGACAGCTGTCACATATATTTTGACAGTTTTAATTATCAAATATCTATATAAGAGATACTGTGTGACGGTAATTTGAGAGTTTGAAAGCTTCCGGGAAGATTATTATGCATTTATACTCTTGACAGTTATGACACCTATTACATGAAGCCGTAAAAAATATTTACAGTTTGACAGCTGTTAGGAAGTATTTTGCATCTTTTTCTGTGTTTTATAATAGCACAGCCTACGGGAAGATCATAACCGTCAAGAACGTTGAAGCGCAGGAACATACTGTTTAGATATACAATTTGACAGCTGTCAAAAATTTCTTGATGATTTCGACGTTCAACATTGCAGAAACGAAATGATATTAATCGGAAAGTTTTTGTTCCAACGCGGTTTACACGTCGAGTTAGTGTGACCTTCCGGCGTCTCCTACATACATATCTGTTGCTCCTGAAGAAGTCACTTACGTTAATGACGAAACGTCGAGTTTTATATTTTTTGCACTTTATTTTGTTTTCAGTTTATTTTTGTACATTACTATGAAGCGTTCAACGGCCGAAAGGTCCCGTAATAGAAACTCGGGTCGCGAAAGCCTTCGATATCATTGAAAAATATCCGTCAAGACAGTTAAAAAGTTAACTTTACAGTTTATGCCTGTCCAGCGTTAAAATACAGGGCAGACACAGGTTGTTTTTTTGTGGTTAAGACCGATTTGACAGTTACAGTAATTATCAAATATTTTGACAGTTACAGTCTTTAAAACCGTAAGAAATAACAATCCTCTTTACAGTCTAGCAAGTTTCAGAAGTATTTCAGCACTCGCGTCTGCCAAAATAGTTGTATTTTCATAATTTGAAAAATCATGAAATTGAATGAATCATGAATTGTTTTTTTTGACAATTTGACAGCTGTCAAATCTGAAAAATTAAATTTTTATCATTCTGCAGCTGCGCCGAAATATTTTGACAGTTACATTCAATAAAGATGTACAATTTTTTTAACAATTTGACAGCTGTTACGACGATTTTGACAATGACAACTGTCAACGAGCTTTATAGTTTGACATACAATTCAGGCTTCTGTTGGGTACAGTTTGACGTTTTAATATATGTATATTAATAATGTGACCTTCCGACGTCTCCTACCCACCTGTTGCACCTGAGGAAGTTATTTACGTTAATGGCGAAACGTCGAGTTTCATATTTTTTGTACTTTATTTTTGTGCACTACTATAAGCGATCAAAAGCTGAAAGCTTCCAGAATAGAAACTCGCACCGTGGAAGCCTTCGACATCATCGACAAATATCCGTCAAAACAGTAACTTGAAACTTAACTTTATAATTAATGCTTGTCAATGTCAAAATACGAGCAGATACAGGTTTTTTTTTGTTGTTAAGACTGATTTGACAGGTAGATTTATCAAATATTTTGACAGTTGCAGTCTTTAAAACCGTAAGCAATAACAATCCTCTTTACAGTTTAGCAAATTTCAAAAGTAGTGGTTCCAGATTTTGAAAAATCATGAAGGACTTGTTTTTTTGACAATTTGACAGCTGTCAAATCTGGAAAATTACTGCTTTTACGATTCAGGAGCTCTGCAGAAGTATTTTGACAGTTGCATTCAATATAACTGTTTAATTTTTATAACAATTTGACAGCTGTTAGGAGGATTTTGACTATCACATCTGTCAAATTTGTAAACTTGGGTACAATTTCTGTCAGTTGTCAGAAATACTTTGACAGTTTGACGTTTTAATATCGTTATTTCAACAATTTGACAGTTTTAACATGAACAATGTAAAGGAGAACTTAAATGGAGAACCTCGTATAGTTCGAGTATGGATTTTACAGATGCTCAGCTGTTCGGGCTCCTCCCCCTCTTTACTCCGCCGTCCTCCTTTAATCCTCGGTGATCCACACACACACACACACAAACACAAGCATACAATATATACACCGCACCTCTCCCTCCGTACCCCCACTACAGCCGCCGTCATCCGAAAAGCGTCGATCTTTCCACCCACACACGTTTCACTGTCAGCACAAAAGCCTCCTTCTCTCTTAAATAAAACGCATATAGTGAGAGCCGGTCTGACGGCTGTTGGCATCGCCCTAGCAACAGAACACAATCGTTCTCCCGTATACACAGAATTGGACCAGCAGAAACCTTTTAAGAGATTATATTGTGTGTGCTAGTACGGCGTTGTCGGTTACATCAGCTTCTACACGCATCCAAATTATTCGTGAGTCCGTGAGTTTTTCTGGTGGCGTGATGTGTTGTGTTTCTTTCGGACGAGAATGTAACTTTTCTACTCGGTGGTTTTTTTTTCTTTTTTTGTTGTCGTGTTGTTCCGAGCGTATAGTTTTACGTTAAAACGTGTGTGGCGTGCTTTTTATCTGAAGTGAAATCTGATAAATTCGCGGTAATTTAGGATATTGCCTCGTCCAATTGGAGTGCTCTCGTTTTAGTTTATTTTTTGGTTTGTTTATTGATTTTTTTGGATACATATGTTTAAGTGAAAATGGTGAGAACTTTAGCGGTTAAATATTATAATGTAGTGTTATAATAGTTATATTTTTGTAAAATATTAGGTTAGGTAATCTTAAAAGTCGACAAGAAGCAGTTTTCTATCATAGATTAGATTTTATTAAAATTATTCTGTGTAAACGCGGCTTCAAACTTACCTTATTCATACATGCATAATTTATTTATTATTTTAACAAAATTGACGGTTTTATTTATCAGATATCGTTTATGATTCCTTAATAATACTTTTGAATTAGTATCCTTGCTCATATTAAGCAAATACAAGATCTTTTTATTATTTTTATAACATACAATAATGACACTAATGACATTTCTAAATAAAGCCAGCTTTACAAAGTACAAATTTTTTTCCGCCTATATTTTTTTGCTTTCGACACTAATTTTTGATAGATAAAGAAGAATTTAATCGTTGAAATATTCAAAACGCCAATTTTCAATGTTTGTTGCATCTTTCTAATTTTAACAAACGTAGAAAACTGCGCCCCTGCTTTGTGAAACTCGTTTTTGCTCGAGTCCGAGTGAGCGTCATCCGTTGACCGATTTCATTCGATCACTTTTGACGTTTCTTCTCGCTAAAATGAACGTGTTCAACACGCTTAAATCTGTGGGATAACATTGCTCTATTTCGTTTTGTATTCTACTGTGTTTTTATCATCAAATTTCTGTCTGTTTTTTGACTCTATATAATAAATCTCCTTTAATTACATGTCAATTTAAATATGTATATGTATAGTACATTTCATAATGTTTAGATTGAATACTTTATAGTATATTTCAAATTATTTTAATTTTATTAATAAATATTACATATAGTTTAAAAGCTGTCAAAATTCAACAATATCACGAGTGTGAGAGAGAACAATACAGTAATTCCGATTTGACAGCTGTTAAAAACAATTTGACAGTTATATCTATTAAAACCGTCAAAATAACTGCTCTTATAGTTTTAAGCATTTTAATTATGACATCTGTTAAAATAGTAGTAAGTGCCTTGAAATTTTTCAGTTTTCGGAAAAACGGTTGAAGTGTTAAAATACTGCACGAAATAAGTGATTTCCCAGCTATAATGATAAAATCGCGTTGACATTTTAGCAATTTTAGCGGAAATTTTTTGACAACTTCACTAAAACACATTTTTTACGATTTGACAGGTGTCAAATTTGACAACTTACTAGAAAATGTCAAGTAAAGATACCGTTTTAAGATTTTGACAGCTACTTGAAATATTTTGACAGTTTCAACAGCTAAAACCGTAAGATATAACAGATCCCTATTCAAAACTTGAAAAATCATGAAAAACAAGTTGTTTTACAATTCGACAGCTGTCAAATTTGAAAAGTTACTAGAAAATGGCTTGTTCAGGTGCACAGTTTTCGGGAAAATATCCAAATAAAGATCCCGTTTTTAGATTTCGACAGTTACGTGAAATATTTCGACAGCTTTACCAATTGAAAGCTTGAAAACTCATGAGAACCAGTATTTTAATTATGACATCTGTCAAAATAGTAAGAAAGAAAGCGCCTTGAAATGTTTCAGTTTTCGGGAAAATATAACGGTTATAAGTGTTACTTTCTTTTTATATGGCACTGAATAAAATAACTGATTTCCCAGCTATGCTGATCAAATCGTGAAAAAAAAAACAGATTCTGCGTTGACAATTTGGCGAATTTATCGGAAATGTTTTGACAGTTTCACATGTGAAAAGCTTGAAAACTCACGAAAAATAATTTTTTTACAATTTGGCAGCTGTCAAATTTGAAAAGTTAATAGAAAATGGCTTGAATGGGTGCACAGTTTTCAGGAAAATATCCAACTAAAGATACCGCTTTTTAGATTTTGACAGCTGCCTGAAATATTTTGACGGTTTCACGAGCTAAAACCGTAAGATATAACAGATTCCTATTCAAATTTCAAATTCCTGTCAAATTTGAAAATTTAATAGAAAATGCCTTGTACAGGTGCACAATTTTTAGGAAAATACTGAAATAATGAACTCGGTTTTCAGATTTTGACAGTTACGTGAAATATTTCGACAGCTTTACCAGTTAAAAGCTTGAAACCTCGTGAAAAACAATTTGTTTTACATTTTGACAGCCGAATTGTGAAATAAAGATACCGCTTTTAGATTTTGACAACTACCTGCATTATCTCGACAATTTCACCAGTTAAAAGCTTGAAAACTCACGAAAAACAACTTTTTTTTACAATTTGACAGCTGTCAAATTTGAAAAAACAAGTAAATGTCTTGAATCGATGCAGAGTGTGACACCTACCTGAAATATTTTGACAGTTTCACAAGCTAAAACCGTAAAATGCAACAGATCGCTTTTCAAAACTTGAAAAATTATGAAAAACAACTTTTTTTACAATTTGACAGCTGTCAAATTAGAAGATGGCTTGTATAGGTGCACAGTTTTCAAGAAAATATCGAAATAAAGAGACCGTTCTTAGATTTTGACAGCTACTTGCTGTATTTCGACAGTTTCACCAGTTAAAATCACTTGATTTACAATTTGACAGCTGTCAAATTTGGAAAGTTACTAGAAAATGTCTTAAATAGGTGTACAGTTTTCAGGATAATATCGAAATAAAGATATCGTTCTTAGATTTTGACAGCTACTAAAAGCTTGAAAGCTCACAAAAAGCAACTTATTTTATAATTTGACAGCTGTCAAATTTTAACAATTACTACTTTTGCAATTCGGCAGCTATGCAGCGCCTATTAAAGCAGTAGAAATTTGAGAAATAGAAAAATGTGAGAGATATTGTTTTTATTATTTTGACAGATTTTTTAAATGATTTATGAATACTATCAGATGTAGTTTGACAGCTCTGCTGTTCAAATGTACATATTTCTTGCGTTGGATACTAATTTTTGCAAAGCATTTTCCAAATTATTTAGCGATTTATCAGTTAAGTGTGAATAATCGGAATGTAATTCATGCAATTACGCACTTAACTTGTAGTCAATCGTTTCAATGTTATTTATCAGCAATGTTATTTAGCAGGTGGTTTGTTAAATAGAAAAATTTAATTTTTTGTTGTGTAATGTTTTTTTACTTGTTAACATTGTGTTGTCAATTTCTTTATATTTAATACCTATCTAGGATAGTGTTTTGTGTGTAATAATTTAATAAATATGAAATAAATGTTTAAACAGTTTATAACCTTATGTTTAATTTAATATAATCCTTTAGCCCTTCATTTTATTCACAGACACAATTATATTGGACAACGTTTCATGGGACCTATTACCAACTACAAGATACAAGAAACACAACTGTCACTAGTGTTATCTTGTCAATATTCTGAACGGACCCATAGCCCAAATTACAACCACAAATAATTGGAAAATTGACAAACATATTTAATTATTATTTTGTAACATTGCAAGTTAACTATGGTATATAATTCAAGATGGTTATTTTCGTTTCGGACCATGGTATATATGTACCCGTCAGGAACGACTTAACGCAATAAACAAACAGGGTTTCGGGAAAGAAAGAAAATCTCCCTTACACAAACATAATCTTCGCCTGGCTCTTTGTTGGGAAGCGGACCTCTTCTAACCCCCCGGTTCGGCACCGTAGGGCAGACGAATAACAAAAATCAATACAAAAAATAACAGACCTACCGTTTACACAGCCAATAATACGTTATTTCCGAGAAAAAAAGAGAAAATAAACGGTGATTCTATTTATGTTTCAGTGTTACTGTACAGTTAGGTATTTTAAATGCCGTATATTTTTATATCTACACTTATTGCTGCTTACTATTTATTTATACAACTAAAATTCCTACACTATTTAAATATGATATTTCAATTTTATGTAGGCACAAATTAGTTGAGTGTCGAATATAGTCAAATTTGACGTTTAACTGTTACTTGGACTACAAGTCAAAGTACAAATTCGCGATTCTTGCGTTTTTTTTTTTTGCATTGTAAAATGGCTATTGATCTGCTGTCACATTGACAGATAATACTTGCACCATTTAATAACCTAATACACTGTCAATCTATCTCTCATTATAGAAAGTTAAGCAATAAACTTTTGCGATAAATTTTGCTGTCATGTGACTTTAGCCATGTCTCCAATTCTAGAACGTTAAATTTCCTAAAAGGCACATGACGTCACGTACAATCTATACACGCTCCATTAAACATGTATTATACTGTCAAGTTGACATTTTGAACCTCATTTTGAAAAGTACCTACATTTCAATACATCGCAAAACATTGGCATAGGACTTGTACGCAGATTTATTGCAAGCGATTGGTACTATTGATTTCATAAACTGATTTTATTCTGCATACGCAATTAGTCATTTTTGACGGTTTGAATCTGTTGCTTTTAATTGAATAGATTTTATCTTTACATTTCAATATACTTATCTGTGGCTGCGCATTTTGCGCTAAATAATGTCTGTGCTACCACAACATCATGAATATGCTCTAACGCCGTTGCCAAATTCACCGAGGCATTGCGATCATTCTGATCGACCATCTAAGATGGATGTTGGTGATGAGGGCTTGAACGATACGCTAACGTCAGCTACTCAGCCGGGGAAGTCCCCTGTTGACTACGGAGAGCTTAGTAACCATGAGATCCTCAAACATATTCGTCTGTTACAACAGATATTAGAAAAACGGATCGAGCAGAAATACAGCTACCCGCAGTCTGCGGTCCGAATTTGATAAGGAGGATTTTCTTAAGACCTTGAATCCTGTCGCCAAAAATACCTAAGGCACAGTTAACTCTTCTCCAGAGGAAGGTGATGCCTCTTCTATCTGCTCAACTGGCTCAATGGTTAGAATGGTTGTTGGCAACACCGAGACTTCATCCGGTAGAAAACGACAGGCGTCCTCGCCTAATGAACATATTGAGAGGGTGTTAGTTCATCCCCCACCCTCTTGGGCAATTTCACCTGTATCCAATCGTGTTGCTCAGCCAGCCACACCACTAAAACGCAAGAAGACTACTGCCTCTAATAAAATCAATCTAGATGCGATAGAGCATGCTGATGCGTCTTAATCAGAGCACAACTCTCGTGCTCGTTCTTCTTCTGGTGGAACGCCAACTAATAAGTCTCTTTGGTTCGGAGTATCTAATGAGATCAAGCGCAAAGGCTATTCATTCACAAAAGCCTAAAATGTTGCGGATGGCATTCGGATTTTTCCAACATCAGAAGCCGACTTTAGGGGCATTGTCAAATTCTTCGTAGGCGACAATGTCCCATTCCACACATATCAACTGCCGTCCGAAAAAGTTCTTAATGTAGTCCTCCGTGGTATCCCTGTTGAGATACCCGAAGATCAAATTAAAAAACAATTAGAGGAAATGGGTGTTAGACCTGAGACTGTTGTGCGGGGTGGAAGACCGATGCCGTTGGTTTTGGTCAAGATACCGAAGGACCAGAAAAAGATTTATCACTTGCAGAAGATTATGTCTCTCGACATTTTAGTCGAGACTTTAAAATCGAAGCCGTCGATTGGGCAGTGCTACTGACGCCTATCATCTAAAAATTACATTTTTGGTCTCTGAATATTGGATAGAAAGTAGTTTTTTGAAACCCTAGAAACGCAAAGAAAACGCTCGACGTCATTTTTCCGCTCATATTCTATATATTTATATTCTAAACTTGAATGGCCTTCATTGACGTTTGCATTACATTTGACGTTTCTTGGTAAAATACGGAAGCTAGCCGGCAGCCATCTTTGCATACTTTGACACCTCATACCTAACCTTTTAATTTTTAATTCAACTCGGAATTCAAAAGTAGGTATCAATGTCAGATGGCATTTGCTCTTGCTGAACTGAGTACAAAATAAACTAGCTTGACGTTTCGTCACTAACGCGAGCAGTTTCTTCCGGAAAAAAAAAGGTAAGTAAAAGCAAATTGAAAAAGAACATCACAAAAACATGAAGGACAAAAGTAAAAAAATGATTAAAAATCTGTTAAATTAAATTTCTGTTTTGTTCAAAAAATTTAAATTGCTTGTATTCTGTTGTGGGCTTCTGAAATCTTCTAACAACCGTATCGTTATAACGGAGCAGAATGTAACTTAAAAATATGATTGAAATTTACTTTCTTCCAAGCGACAGGATAGATTAATGATTAATTATCTTTAAATTCCTGAAATATTTCCACTTATAAGTCAATAAAACAACAATTAATTAATTCTTCCACTGAAGAAATCTTTTTAACGAAAACATAATACTGGAATAAATTGGTATTTAATTATTTGTTGTTTTATTGACCTATAAGTGGAAATATTTCAGGAATTGAAAGATAAGAATAGGTTGCTATGGTTACGATCGCATTAAAACAGCAATGAAGTTAGTAAGAGTACATTCGAGAAAGTTCTCTATCCCAAATTACAACAACAAATAACTGACACGCGAAAGTTAATAAATAAAGATTACTATCAATTATTTAATAATCTGATTGACACTTGGTAACAAAGTTATGCTAAGTTATATTTTCTTTTCGAGTTTTTACGGCCATCAAATGAAAATTTATTTATTTTGTTCATGACGTCTTCATTAACTAATGCGAATTGAATTTAAAATAATATTCATTGCTACTATTTTTGACAGACGGGCTTTATGCTTTATTACAACTCTAAATTAATGTCGAAATCGTTAGAAGACATTTTGACACTGCATCAACTGTCACTTATTTGAAACCAATGCTATCAAGTTTTCATCGACAAATAAAACTCTTCTTGTTCATCATTTTAGACTCTTGTTCGTAAGAGCCATTCCATCTTCCGATTTTATTTATTTCTTTTAATAAAATCAAGTTAAGAGCACAAAACTTCAATTCACAAAACGTCAATTTGACATTGAACAGTTTTATTATTTAAACGTCAAATATTGACAAGTTCGATTACAAAACTGTCAGATGTATACAAATGTCAAATCTGGTAAAGTTTCATATTTACAAGTTGGTTATTTAAACGTTAAATATGGCAAAGTTCGACATTAAATTCTTTTCTTAAAATGAACTAGATTTCTATTCTGACAGCTCTATGTTAGAATTATACGATCAAAATCAACCACGTAAGTAATAATTAATTCCGTAAAACTTCAATTCGCACTTATACAAGTTATAATGACATCCTAAAATGGAGTTCCATCTTCATTATCGCGACGGTATCAAGATTTCACTCTCGTTCGTCTCTCGTTACGTCGTCGCCGAACAAAACAATGAAGATTCGAGTTGACGGGGCTCGTTCCCGAACTCATCCAACGACAACGTCGTCGCCGTCTCCAACTTCGACCATGCGGCAAACTACAAAGCCCGCAATCGGAGATTGTGATGTTTTTTTTCTTCTCCGTCTTCTTGTTTCTCTTTCTGGCTGTGTAGGATCAGCAGGAGTTCGTCGTGCGTGAACGCCACGTCTCCATACCCTCCGATGTATTTCTATCCTTCTCGTTGTCTCCACCGTTTTCAGTCTCTTATAAATACCAGCTATATGATTTATGACGTATCTTATTTATTCATGGCTTACAGACGAGGACCGCTTACAGAGAATTAGCTTGCTGATTGTTATTGGTATATTTAAGTGATTTATTTAAATATTATTATTATTTTTATTAAATATAATTCACCCTCACAACGCTTTACCTCCAACCTGCTGAATTCACCCGTCTTTCCAACTTGCGATTTAGCATTATCTGACATTTAAACGTCAAATTTGACAGTTAAATGTCAAATCCATAGATGGCATTTCATATTAATATGTTATGTCTGACATTTAAACGTCAAATTTGTTCATATTTAACATTTAAATGTCAAATTCATAGAAGGCATTATTTCTGACATTTAAACGTCAAATTTGTCAGTTAAATGCCAAATCCATAGATGGCATTTAATATTATATGTTATGTCTGATATTTAAACGACAAATTTGTTCATATTTGACGTTTAAATGTCAAATTCATAGAAGGCATTTAATATTATTGTTATTTCTGACATTTAAACGTCAAATTTGTCAGCTAAATGTCAAATCCATAGATGGCATTTAATATTATATGTTATGTCTGATATTTAAACGTCAAATTTGTTCATATTTAACATTTAAATGTCAAATTCATAGAAGGCATTATTTCTGACATTTAAACGTCAAATTTGTCAGTTAAATGCCAAATCCATAGATGGCATTTAATATTATATGTTATGTCTGATATTTAAACGACAAATTTGTTCATATTTGACGTTTAAATGTCAAATTCATAGAAGGCATTTAATATTATTGTTATTTCTGACATTTAAACGTCAAATTTGTCAGCTAAATGTCAAATCCATAGATGGCATTTAATATTATATGTTATGTCTGATATTTAAACGTCAAATTTGTTCATATTTAACATTTAAATGTCAAATTCATAGAAGGCATTATTTCTGACATTTAAACGTCAAATTTGTCAGTTAAATGCCAAATCCATAGATGGCATTTAATATTATATGTTATGTCTGATATTTAAACGACAAATTTGTTCATATTTGACGTTTAAATGTCAAATTCATAGAAGGCATTTAATATTATTGTTATTTCTGACATTTAAACGTCAAATTTGTCAGCTAAATGTCAAATCCATAGATGGCATTTAATATTATATGTTATGTCTGATATTTAAACGTCAAATTTGTTCATATTTAACATTTAAATGTCAAATTCATAGAAGGCATTATTTCTGACATTTAAACGTCAAATTTGTCAGTTAAATGCCAAATCCATAGATGGCATTTAATATTATATGTTATGTCTGATATTTAAACGTCAAATTTGTTCATATTTGACGTTTAAATGTCAAATTCATAGATGGCATTTAATATTATTATTTCTGACATTTAAACGTCAAATTTGTCAGTTAAATGCCAAATCCATAGATGGCATTTAATATTATATGTTATGTCTGATATTTAAACGTCAAATTTGTTCATATTTGACGTTTAAATGTCAATACGATATGTCTGACATTTAAACGTCAAATTTTCAGTTAAATGTAAGGCTGGGGTGCCCTTCGTTTGTGTTTTTACTCTATTTTAACATTCCCAACTTGTAGATGGCGTTATGGCTTGTGTCCTAACACCATTTCAAATTTATTCCTCCACTCCTCGGATGCAGTTCTTAAATCACTTCGGCAAATATCATCCTTTGTATATCTCGAACGTAAATGAAGCGGAAACGCCGAGATAAACCGTAAAGGGTCTCTCTCTCTCTCTATATATACATGACGCGACCCTTTTTAGTTGGCCTTTTCACAGACGAATCAAAATCCAATACCGCAGACGGCGAAATCAGGCGGAAAACAAAGCGACAAGACATCCGAACGAACCGCAATCCAATGATGGAAAAACACAATGCAGGAATACGCGGAAGTCGGTTTCCTGACGTGTGCATCAATCATCGAAAAGAAAAAAAAAACGTTGATATATATTCTGTATACGTACATGTTCTTCTGTTTTTGTTTGGGGTGTTTTCGCGAGGGTTAGAGGGTTGCCGCGCTTTTATCGTGTGGCATCTCCGTAAAGAATTGAATTTGTCGTAAAAGCAATGACGTAGTATTATAACGTGAGACCATATTTCACATTTCTGTCTATATTTGACATTTAAACGTCAAACTATATACATATTTTAGCCGATTGAAGGTCTACCTAACGATTCCACGATAGTTATGAAGGTTCAAATTCAAGTATTGCATACAATTTGACATTTATATGTCATTTTAAATGTCAAATTTGACATTTAGATATTCTAACTTGTCAATATATTTAACTGTCAAATTCGTAGATCGGATTTAACGAATTTAATTTGTTTTCACATTCGACATTTAAATAATCTAAATTGTCACTAATCAAACTTGTCAGTCAGTATTTGACGTTTAAACAATCATCAAATCGACCTTAGAATGCTTTATTGCCAATTTAGTTTTTGAATTTTGAAAGACATTGATTAATATGTCAAATTTAAACTTCAGAAATAAAAAAAAATCAAAATAGTTGCGAAGGTTCAAAATTTGCCATTGTCATCACCTACATAGGCAAAATCCAACTTTTATGTACAATTTGACATTTATACCTCATTTCAAATGTCAAATTTGACATTTGAATTGTCAATATTTGAAATGTCACTAATCAAACTTGACATTCACACGTCTGGTTGTGTCCATACAGTTTAAGACAAGACTGGTTTACTGCCAATTTAGTTTTTGAATTTTGAAAGACATTGATTAATATGTAAGGTTTCTTGTAGTGCTATATCTGACATTTAAATACTAAATTTGATCATATTTGGTAATTAGATGTCAAATACATAGGTGATACTTAATATTAGACATTTAAATGTCAATTTTTTTCATATTTGGTAGTTAAATGTCAAATTCCTAAATGACATTTGATATTATTGTTTAATCTGACATTTAAAACGTCAAATTTGTTCCTATTTGGTAGTTAGATGTGAAATCAATAGATGGCGTTTAATATTATTTTCATACCTGACATTTAAATCATTTAAATGTCAGATTTGTTGATATTTAGTATTTTAGATGTCAAATTTATAGATGGCAGTTAATATGATTGTTATATCCGACACTTAGGGTGGGTTTATCAATGTGAGGATAAACAAATTAACGTGCAGACACAATTTTATTCGTAAGATAATTACAATGAAACGTTTATTGAGTGTCAAATAGAAGTTATCTGCAAGATAAAGCATTGTAGTTCCTAAATTTTATCTGCCAGTTAGCAATACCTGTTAACTGGAGGGTGGGTTTATCAAAGTGAGGATAAAAGTGTTAGATAAGTAACTGGCAGATATTGCTATCTGGTAAGTAAAATTTACAAATTTGTTCATATTTGACGTTTAAATGTCAAATTCATTGGCGGCATTTAATATTATTGTTATTTCTGGCATTTAAACGTCAAGTTTTTCAGTTAAATGTCAAATCTATAGATGGCATTTAATATTATATGTTATATGTGACATTTAAATGTCAAATTTGTTCATATTATACGTTTAAATGTTAAATTCATAGATGGCATTTAATGTTATACGTTATATCTGACATTTAAACGTCAAATTTGCCGGTGAAAATGTCAGATCCACAGATGGCATTTTTTTAATATTATATATTATTAATATATCTATTTTCTGACGTTTATGTACTTATCTTTTAATTCCTAATATATTTCCATTTGTAGGTCAATAAAACAACAATTAATTAAATACCAATTTATTCCAGAACATATAATATTATGTTTTCGTTAATAAGACTTCTTCAGTGGAAGAAATTGACATTTAATATGTGTCAAAATACATCGCGGTGACATACGAACCAACGAACTGTCAAAGTGACGCCCTGTAGCACTGTTACCAATCATAGAAAAAAATCATGGCCATCTCTAATCAGGAAAGTTTTTGAAAGCATGGTACTAATAATGAAGAAGTCTTATTAACGAAAACATAATATTATATGTCCTGGAATAAATTGATATTTAATTAATTGTTGTTTTATTGACCTACAAGTGGAAATATATCAGGAGTTTAAATTATATATGTTATGTCTGATATTTAAACGTCAAATTTGTTCATATTTGACGTTTAAATGTCACATTCATAGATGCCATTTAATATTATTGTTATGTCTGACAATTAAATGTCAAATTGGCTAATATTTGGTAGTTAAATGTCAAATCCATAGATGGCATTCAATATTATGTTATTTCTGATATTTAAACGTCAAATTTGTTCATATTTGACGTTTAAATGTCAAATTCATAGATGGCATTTAATATTATTGTCATACCTACTATTTAAATGTCAGATTTGTTTATACTTGGTAGTTAAATGTGAAATTCCTAGATGATATTTAATATTATTGTTTAATCTCACATTTAAAACGTTAAATTTATTTATTTGGTATTTAAATGTTAAATTCATAGATGGCATTCAATATTATTGGTATATCTTAACATTTAAATGCTAAATTTGGTCAAATTGGGAGTTAAATAGCATTTAAATAATCAACTTTTTATATCTTTGACATTTACATAACCATCAAACTTATTGTCGGTATTTACATTTTAATAATCAACTTTGACGTTCAAATGCTTAATTTTAACGACTCGCTGGCAATTTAGAGTCCTTTCGAAAGACATTTATTACATATTGGCAGTGCTTCTTGTAAATGCATCGTCAAAAACAATTTTTTTGACATTTTTCTCTATATTGAATCATTTTTCGACTTATCCGATAGCTGAAGATTGTTTGTCACTGTGCAATAGTTGGAAAGAAGTTAGGTTCAAATTTCGTAAGTATGATTGCTTCTGTTAAATACATTTATCGTTTAAATGTCAAATTTTGACATATTTGACAGGTAAATGTCAAACGTGTCCGCATACTTTATACATTTAAATGTCAAATGTTTTTTAAATATGAAACTGGATATTTAAATGTGAGACTTTGCTTATTCAACATTTTAGTATGAACCTAGATTATAATAGTTGAAATTTAAATGTTAAATTTGTTCGTACTTAACCTATAAATAATGAAATTCATTTATATTTGATATTTAAATGCAAAATTCGTCTATATTTGACAATCTATACATTTGACATTTAAACGTCAAATTTCTCCATATTTGACGTTTAAATGTCAAAACGTGATCTTATTTAACATTTTTTCCATATTTCATCGTTTTAAAGAGATACGACTCGCAAAATTCTATCTAGAAATGTCACCGTTAATTCTGGTGTGATATGATAATCGTCCGTATCATAACCTCGTTTAACATCATTTTAAATTTCATCGCATTTTACATAGACGCATCCTTTTCCCCGGTCTTACCGGCTAATTAATTATTGACTGACGCCCGCAAAACATCTGTTCAGGTTCCGCAAATACTTTAAATGTTTTGTTTGCGGCAAATTAGTACAGTTTGTCGAAGCTAATATTATTCTCATTTATCTTGCATTATAATTAACTCGTAACTCGTTATATTAGCGTTCGCCACACCACCCCGTCGACGTCCGAACCTCCCTCGCTCCCCGCCCTTCTAACCTACCGCCGACGCGTCACGTCTTCGCGTGAACGTACAAAAGGGTTGTTCAAAGTACGCACACACAGCAGGTCGGAAGCCTCTCGTCGAAAATAATATAATAAAAAAAAAAAAAAGACAAAGAAGGAGCTCCACACGCGACCATCGTATATGCAGTGGGCTCCTCGAACAATAGTAGTACCTGTTCTTCCCGTAATATCCCCCTTTTTCCGCTATGAATACATTAAATTAAACCGTTGTCGTGATGTTCTTGAGGTACTTAATAGTAATGTAAGAATGGAAGGAAATTATCCTTAAATATTCGCTAGTTTGTCAGTACATTCGGATTATTTGGTTTCCATAGTTACAATTTGACATATCGCGTCAAATTAACCTGTCAAGTCGTTTTTTTTTTTTTACTGAATTTTACTGAAATATCTGATAATAAAGCGAAGCTCAGAGTGAAATATTTCATCGAAATATCAGAGAGGGTAAGTATTTTTTCCCATTGCCGTTAGTCGAACGAACAAAGAGCGGCGTCATATCCGGTGATGGTGGTGGTGGTGGTGGTCCGCATGGCTTGGCTTGCAACTGGAATAATCGACCCAATACAAGAAGCCCTTTTCAATTTTAATTCGTTCGAAATTGATTTCTGATTTTGTCGGTTTTTGTTTTTCTTCGTTGTCGACGAACGAGTCCTACTATGTATGCGGACATTTCTATATTATGTGAGGTTGGTAAAATGAAAAATATAGAGAAATGTTTTGTAATTCATAATAATGCATTGAATCAGTTAATAATAAATAATAAAAATCTCATTGAAAAAAAAAGATTAGTCTTAATTTTCTAAATAATGTCATTAGTAAGATTGACAACACTGCGATAGATTTAAATTGTACTTTAAATTGTGACAGCTGTCAGTGACAAACCTAAATTAGAGAAGTTTTCTTTTTTTATTAGACTTCAGACGCACTTTAGCTACCGATTTTTACGGTTGGTGTTGCCGACTTTTGGCTTTTGGATTTACAAGTTGGCAACACCGCGCATAATACCGCATGTACATACACTGCGATCATTTTGAAGTGTCCTGAGTTGGCAACAAAAAAGACCCTGGGATTCATAAAAATTGGGAAATATTTACTTTCGTGAATTGTCCATACTGGATTTACATGTGAAATGTCAAAACTAAGTTGACATTTGATACAAGCAAAATGTAAATAATAAACCTAACCACAAAATATAGATAAACAGGTTCGCCAATTACACAGTGTTACCATATTAAAATCAGTATGGCCAACTTAGGATTGATTCCAACGTAACCTGTAAAATAATAATAAATTCATTATTTCGGTTACTGTACATATTTATAAAAAATCCCGATACATGTCAAATTTAAATTATAAATTGATATTATTCAACGTGAAAATGCGATCCCTACCTTCAACCCCCTTCGAATGACAGGTAGAGCCCCCATTTTTTTTTTTAATAGAAAGTATAGGCTTGTGATATATCGTTTGAAAGGTCTTTTTATTCTCTATTCAAAAATGTTATCGTTTTTAAATTTGTTGTAACAATTAAGATAGAATAAAATAAAATCACGTTGTTATCGAAATTTACTACAATATACGCAAAAAAGTTAAATGTCAAATTCCTAAATGACATTTGATATTCTTGTTTAATCTGACATTTAAAACGTCAAATTTGTTCATATTCGGTAGTTAGATGTCAAATCCATAGATGGCATTTAATATTATTGTTTAATCTGGCATTTAAAACGTCAAATTTGATCATATTTGGTAGTTAAATGTCAAATTCCTAAATGACATTTGATATTATTGTTTAATCTGACATTTAAAACATCAAATTTGTTCATATTTCGTAGTTAGATGTCAAATCCATAGATGGCATTTAATATTATTGTTGAATCTGATATTTAAAACGTCAAATTTGTTCATATTTGGTAGTTAAATGTCAAATTCCTAAATGACATTTGATATTATTGTTTAATCTGACATTTAAAACATCAAATTTGTTCATATTTCGTAGTTAGATGTCAAATCCATAGATGGCATTTAATATTATTGTTTAATCTGACATTTAAAACGTCAAATTTGTTCATATTTGGTAGTTAAATGTCAAATTCCTAAATGACATTTGATATTATTGTTTAATCTGACATTTAAAACGTCAAATTTGTTCGTATTCGGTAGTTAGACGTCAAATTCCTAAATGACATTTGATATTATTGTTTAATCTGACATTTAAAACGTCAAATTTGTTCATATTCGGTAGTTAGATGTCAAATCCATAGATGGCATTTAATATTATTGTTATCTCAGACGTTTAAATGTAAAATTTCTTCATATTTAGCAGTTCATGTTTTACTGATTCTAATATTATTGTTATATCTGTCATTTAAACGCCAAATTTGCTTATTTTTTGGTAGTTAAATGTCAAATTCCTAAATGACATTTGATATTATTGTTTAACCTGAGATTTAAAACGTCATTTGGTAGTTAGATGTCAAATCCATAGATGGCATTTAGTGCTAATGTTATATCTGACATTTAAACGTCAAATTTGTTCATATTTCGTAGTTAAGCAGCTGCGCCGCACGTAATAGGTGCTAACTCGAAAAGAACACGTATTGAAATTGTCCTATTTCTTTTTCCTTTGAGTATACATATATACGTGAAAGTTGCAGTCGAAGCAACACAAAAAAATAGCCTATGGTACTGCGTAGCGTCAGTAATCTTCAATAGTTGACAGCAAAATTTGATCATGGCTCTATAAAATGAAATTATCAATTTTTTCAATTCATCTATGTAATTATGGGAGAAATTGTGGGTTACATATGGGGGATGTTAATGATTCGGAATGAATGTTTGCTTTTGATTTAGCTGAGTATCTCAGAATATCTAACCACATTAACAAAACTAATGGGAAATGAGTTCTATTATGGATTATGGTTTTATCGCTCATCACCTTAAATTTTCTCTTTGACCTTTTCAATTTGCAATGAGCAAATCGTAGATATTTTTTTCGAAACATGGCGTTTCAGTAGTTTATACTGACATGCCATAATGCTTCTATCCTTTAAAGCGGGAAGGGAGAAGAACAAATGACTACCACGGCTAGGCTCTACAGCACAATCATCCGATCAACCCAAATATCAAGAACTTTTTTGATAGTTCGGGTGGCAAATAATTTTGTAAGACTGCGTTGACAGTACGTCAACTAGAAGCGATCCAATAAACTGAGAATATTCGACCAATTTTTAAAAGTTGTGTTTCCAAGAAAACTGCCACCTATTTCAATTTATTTTGGTTTGTAGGTGACTGATGGTATAAGGTGTAAATTTTGTCCATCATATGCAAAACCAATGAAACATTCTTGAAGAAAATTCACGTCAAATCCATTTTAATTTAAACAAATTTGTAATTGTTTTGTAATATTCTCTGCAGATGTGTTTGAAAGCTCTATTAAATCCAAGTTGAAAACAGAACCTTCTCCGGGAATATCTTCATAAAAGGCCCTAATAAAAACCGCCACATCTTTGAAGAAACTATTTCCTGACAATTTCTTTTCTTCATTTCTGACGCAATATGAATAGCAATTTCAGCGCTTGTTTTATCCGAATGTAGCATTTTTCTCATTTAAATTTAAAGTTTGAAGATCTACAAACGGTCTTTGGTATTTTACAACTTTATAGGCTGTTCTAAACACCCTTTCAGTTGTTAAAAATTGTATTTTCAATCATCAACTACAGTTTCAATTTCTCCTTTTTCAGATTTTTGCAAAATTTCAAGTGCTTTGGTATGAGCTTCAGACTTTTCTGTGTTTCCTGTAACTGTGCATTCTTGTCATGCTTTTGAAATCTTTAGGTTTTTTTCTTACACACTAAACAACCTAAAGCTTTGTTCTTTACTATCAACCATTCGTTACTGGAAATATCTTCAGTTAATATTGTGGATTGAGGCGTATTAGTCGACACTGCCAACGTATTAATTCCCAAACTTGGAAGTTGAAAGACTCACCACTTTGGAATTGAGTTTTAAATTTCTCCTATTTTATTAATTCAAATATAAAGCGTCCCATTTTGCAACTGTCAAACGTAAAACTCATTTTCTGTCAATTCCTCTTTGTTCTAGCATTGTATGTAAAGATTTAAATTTGTTCCTTTCGGTGCTTACTTTAAACCAATCAGATTAAATTTTCTCCTTGTTATATTTGGTCCTTTCCAGATTATTGCTTGAAATAGAAATCTGTAAATTGTAGCCGATACAATATCCTAGCACGAAAAGTATTTAGCTTTACATAGGTGCGTCCGCGTAATCTTAAAATCAGCAATCTACGATCTATTTGGAACAAGGCCGAATGCTACATTTCACGACAACCATACCTATATATGTACATACTATGATTACCATATAAGCAGGATATCACATCAGCGCTATGATGGCTAATCGTGCCATCAGAATCCGTAATTTTCCATTTGCATAAGCATGCAAGCGTCCGCGCTGAGGCAGCCCACCACGTTTCGCGTTCGTCGTATCGGCCCTGCAGCCTGTGCACAACATTTATTAATAATATTACCTTAACTGTAGTTAAAAGCAATCTATTATTCATGACGCATTGTTTTGCACGATAGAGTAAATCCCACAGGAACTAACCAGAGGGCTTATATCTATGTACTGTATATATACATACATGTATATATATATATATACACTTAGGTAAACCGCATTGGAAGGGTGTGAAGGAACAATCAGAATAATGCGTTCGCTATATACATACTTGTTAAAGTAGCGGACCAAATGAACAATGAATGTTTACCGGATTCGTATTTCAAACGTTGGGCGGTATGAATTATATGTTTCGGTATTGCGAATTATTCGCTACGGACGAGAATAAGGAGTCGATTGTGTCGAGTAGGCTTAACGCACACCATTTAGATGTAATTAATCTAGAGGAGGCTATTGAATTGGAATTTAATCGGGCGCGACGTAAATTCGAAAACTATTATTTGATACGATCAACGTGGGTCGATCAGGAGAACCAATTGTGATCCTAATACTGTTACATACATATTACGCTTTAAATTTGCACATCGTAAACCGGTCTTTAAGTTTTTGAGGTTGTTATTGTTAAGAAAAATAATTTTATACGAACGCGCCTTAGCCTACGTAAACAAGTTACTGAACGTAACACAGAGATATGTCAAAATAATAGAATAGACTGTAGACTGTAATGCAGTAAACATAACAGACAGAAGTGATGAAAGTTTTTTGAGTGTAAGCAAAGAAGAAATGGTAAAGGAGTGGCCTAAGAAATTGAGATATTTGAATGTAAAAAAAAAAAAATTAAAAGATTAATTGAAAGAGACATGGTTGAAGGATTGGACATAAGTAAAAAAGATTGCGACAGTTTTGACTCTCTATCTGATAAATGTCTAAAATCCAGACAAACAATAATTCCATTCCAGATTCGAAGTTAACGAATATTCCATAAGTCGTTCAAGTACCGAGGCCAAAGTTTGTGAACTTCTTTCGTGCATAACTTTATTATTTTAAATGGAACACCCTGTATGTATTTATGTTGTCAGATAGAACATTTGCCTAAAAACCAGTATCAGGAATCCCTATCCCTTGTACTAGTTTTTAAGTTATTAAATAATATTTTTATCCATCGATGTAAAGATATACTGGGTGTTCAATTACAGAAAACAAATTTAGTTCACTTAAATTATCTAAAAACGCAAATAACTTAAAAACTAGTACAGATAGTCATAGGGATTCCTGACACTGTTTTTTACAATAAAATGTTCTATCCGATGATATAAATACATACAGGGTGTTCCATTTAAGATAATAAAGTTAACTAAACGCTAATTGAGATGAACGTGGAGCTAGTGGGGTTAGCAGCCAATGGAAAAATCCTTATTGAAAGGAAATAAGACTCATTTATCTAAACCTTAAGCTTTCGATTTTTATTAAAATCTTCCTCAGAAGGTAATTCTACAAGAAAATATGCCAATAAAGAAACAGTAACAGTAATCATAAATAAAAAACTTCTTCCCTTCAATATCATACTAATAAATACATACGAGAAATGAAAAGTAATGGTTATATCGAAGAACTTACAGCAAGACGTCTCACTTGTCATAATGGTGTCTGCCCTAAATTTTACGGCTTACCTAAGATTCATAAAATCAACAACCCCCTACGACCTATTGTATCCTTTTGTGGGTCACCCGTCTACGAATTGTCCATCCACCTCTCTGAAGTGCTTTCTAATGCATTAAGCTCGAGAACTAATTTTAATATTAAGGATACTTTCGAGTTTGTCGATAAGGTAAGGGATATTTCTCTACCTGACAACTATCAAATTATTTCATTGGATGTTGTATCTCTTTTCACCTGTATCCCTTTAGATCTGATTCTATTTGTTATAGAACTTCATTGGGAAGATATCTCTAGCTGCACTGACATTCCTTGCAATTACTTCTTGAAATTAATAAAGTTTTTGCTGACCAACTGTACTTTCTCTTTTAATGGTAGTTTTTACAAGCAAACTTTTGGAACTCCAATGGGGAGTCCAATTAGTCCCATACTCGCTTTAATAGTTATGGATCACCTTCTCGAACAGGTGATACCTAACCTTCCTTTTCATTTACCTTTCATCTACAAATATGTTGACGACCTAATATGTTCTATCCCCTTGAATGAGGAGGATAACATTCTCTATCACTTCAATAGTTTCAACGAACACATACAGTTTACAATTGAACTGGAACACAACAGATCCATTCCCTTTCTGGACACTAAGGTACATAGAACTCCCGATCAAAAAATAATCCTTGACTGGTACACTAAACCTACTTTTTCTGGTCGTTACTTGAACTATTATTCTAACCATCCCATACAGATAAAAATTTAATGTTTTACGTGCTTTAAAGAACAGAATTCTTAAAATTGCCCATCCACAATTTCATAATAATATAAAGACCCGTCTTGTTGAGTTGTTTACTCAAAATGGTTACCCCCTGAAATTGTCCAAATCTATAGTGTATCAGTCACCTACCACTCAACATCACAATACTTACTCCAACTCAAATTCTGCACATAATTCCCCACTTCTTTCTAATAATCCCATTGACATCACTCAATATAAATATGTCAAATTTCCCTACATACCATACTGTTCGGAAAAATTAGGAAATTACTCCTACAATATCCTACCACTAAGCTAGCATTCTATAACACTACCACCGTAGGGTCGATCTTCTCTAGAGTCAAGGACACTACCCCACTTTTGCTACGCTCCAACGTTATCTACCATATCCCTTGTAGACACTGTGAACTTGTAGACACTGTGAATTTTAGAACTGATCTGGATAATCTCAGCGATATTTACTCCTTATTGTTTAATATCAATAAAAACACCCCACTTAAATAACCCCGTCATTTCTGATCTGGATTCCACTGTAATAGTTATAGATTCTGACTAGTTCATTTTGAATTTCCCGCTTTCCCCCTACTCCTTTACAGTTCCTGACTTAAGTTGGTTACTTTTAGTTTTGAATTTCCCCCAATTAATATTTCCTGTTTAACTTGTCTCACTCAGACCTGTTTCCCGCGCTCAACCATGCGGTCTATGTTCGGTGGATTGTCACCTTAATTTTATTAATTCACAATACATTTTGTGTTTTTAACATGTTGTGTCTAGTCTTAATATAAGCTCCTAGTATGACCAATAGTATTAATGGTTATCTTTACGAAGTTATGTTCTGTGTTTGCTAGCTTCTTACTCTAATCGTTTGTTTTTTATTTATGATTACTGTTACTGTTTCTTTATTGGCATATTTTCTTGTAGAATTACCTTCTGAGGAAGATTTTAATAAAAATCGAAAGCTTAAGGTTTAGATAAATGAGTCTTATTTCCTTTCAATAAGGATTTTTCCATTGGCTGCTAACCCCACTAGCTCCACGTTCATCTCAATTAGCGTTTAGTTAACGTTGTGACAGCCGTTACTTCCCCTCTAACTATAATAAAGTTATGCACGAAAGAAGTTTACAAAGTTTGGCCTCGGTACTTGAACGACCTGTAGAATACTCGATAATTTTGTATATGGCATTCAATCAGCCAAAGGATCTACTTTTTACGCTTTTTGTTCCATTTCTCTGAATGAATTCATTTTTGAGATAGGTACTAAACTTTTCGTGCAACATTGCATTTTCAAAAACCTTGAAATATCTCATAAACTAGAAACATTAAACATGGGAAACACTAAACACTTTAACCCACTGAACACCAAACAAGTTTTAACTAAAACACCGACGCGTTTCAAGAGCAATGCTGTCATTATCAAGGCGATAATAAAACTAAATTAAAATAAAATCTACAAATAACAGGTAACCTAAATGTTATGCACGGTCAATCCGATATGCATCATTAATTTCCGATTAACGAAAACAATGACGAATGCTGGATAGGTCCATTGTCACAGTTCATTACACATGACTTATTTTTATATATTTCTAAACTTTCGAAAACATTTAGAAACTTACAATTATTGTTTAGTTGTTTAATTAATTTAACATTCGTATGATCGATGTTGTGCGATATGTTTCAAAAATGTGTTGGGCAACGCTCGATTTCTCAATTCTATTCTAAATCTAAGATGAGCCATATGCTCTTTGAATCTAGTTGAGACTGCTCTCCTGGTTTGCCCAATATATTTGTGATTACAATCTTTACAATTGATTTCGTAAAAACCTGACTTTTCTAGAGGCTGTATTTTATCTTTAGGGTTACCGATGAGACTTCGCAAACTAGTCCCAGAACTGTAAACTATTCTGAGATCTAGCTCTTTGAAACCTTTAGTGATAAAGGGAGGGTCACAACGGGTGAAGCTTTAACATCCTCTCGAAAAGTCGTGGATTCTTTCACAGTTTTCTTATAATTAAACTTCCTAATTAACTTATAAATATGCTGAGGCTGGAAACCATTACACTTGGCCGCATCTTTTATAATTTTAAGCTCTTTCTCATACCTCGCCTTGTTCAAGGGAAAAGTGAGAAGTCTGTGGACCAAAAAATTCAGGCTTGCCATTTTGTGTTGAACACAATGATGAATGGGAATCTGAAGGAATGTAGCGAAGTGTACTGGTTTCCTTTCTATACGCGTCAAACTCTAATCTATTGTTATTTCTAATTACTAAAGTATCTAGAAAGGGTAGCTGACCGTTTTCTTCTCTTTCACAAGTGAACTTTATGGTTTCGAACCGACTATTTAATCTATTGAGAAAATCGTCAATATTACATTTTTTAGTGTCAAATTTAGCGAAAATATCATTCACATACCTCAACCAAACCCTAGGAAAGTATTCGCTCTCAGATTCTAAGTCCTTTTCAAAACGGCTCATGAAAAGGTTAGCCAAAAAGGGCGACCTATTGCCGTTCCTTCCAGCTGTTCATAAAAACTCCCGTTGAATTGAAAAATGTTTTGTTTCATACAGATGTCAGTTAAGCGAATATATTCCTGGACACATTGTTGGCTCAAACTATTTTGAAGCAACAAGTCCTCGAGGTATGTCAAGGTGTCTGGTATCGGTACACTAGGAAAGAGAGAACTAACATCAAATGAAATCAATATTTCACCCTCCAGCAACTGAATATTTTGAATTTCTTTAATAAATTCTAACGAATTTTTTACTGCAAAACTAGATTGCTGTATTGGCAAATTATTAAATTAAATTAAATTAATTAAAATTGGCAACCAGAATGATGCGTATCGGATTGACCGCCCATAACATTTAGGTTACCTGTTTTTGTAGATGTTATTTTAATTTAGTTTTATTATCGCCTTGATAATGACAGCATAGCTGTTGAAACGCGTCGGTGTTTTAGTTAAAACTTGTTTGGTGTTCAGTGGGTTAAAGTGTTTAGTGTTCTACTTCTGCACCAAGAGATCCAGTGAAGAACTTCGCAATATGGCTACCAGGTCCAAGGATCAGAACTTATACCATAAGGTTAGTGCTAAAATTAGGTTTATTAGCGAAGATATTAGATTTCTGAAAACTTGTAAACGTTTTTCTGTTTTTCCAAACTTTATTAATGTTACTGTCTCGAATAATTGCAAAAGTAGTGATAAAGTCATTCGTTACGCGAAAGAAAAATGGTTGCGTTCAGAAATCGAATATCTTTTTGCCAAACGCAGTAAACTTGAGATTCAAGCTTACCAACCAAATTTTTAACATTAGATCTTAATGATATGTTGAATATCAACTATGGTGTGATTTTCAACGGAACATGTTTATTTCAATCGATAGGAAAGTTCAGAATTAGAAATTCTCTCATGATAGGAAATTAAGAAAGTTAGGTTGTTTTTAAAAAAATAAACATCATGTTCCGATGAATACCATTAACATAGTAGAAAATCATTCTTCGCAAACCTTTAGTGAACGGGAACTTAATCTTTTGAATAAAGGATTGAAATTTGGTTTGCAGACTCCTGAATCGAATGTTGAGTGGGTTATTGCCGAGATAGAATCCTCTATCCAGCGGTTTCCTGAGCCCACAAAGTAGTTTGTTAGGGAGGCCTGCAAACATACTATTTCAAAAAATTTGAAATCCTATAAATTACCTCAGAAATCCGAAAACATTAAAATCATTAAAACTTTGCGGGAAAAAGATTGTTCTTATTTGAAAGCTGACAAAGGGAACAAGGTTGTTATTTTAGATAAAGAGGACTACTATGATCGGGTTAATGACCTGTTGAGTAGTGGCCCTTATAAGTCAATTTCAAAAAATCCTTTACCGAAAATGATTAGAGACGTCAATGATGTGTTTAAAACTTGTAACAACCTTGTTACTGCCGATGTTAGACGTAAGCTACATGTTTCCAATCCTGTTGTCCCTAAATTATATTGTTTACCTAAAATTCACAAACCTGGCAAGTCGGTAAGGCCAATTGTTTCGGCAATTGACGCACCGACTTACAAGGTTTCCAAATGGCTGACCAATGAATTCAATAATTTGCCAATACAGCAATCTAGTTTTGCAGTAAAAAATTCGTTAGAATTTATTAAAGAAATTCAAAATATTCAGTTGCTGGAGGGCGAAATATTGATTTCATTTGATGTTAGTTCTCTCTTTCCTAGTGTACCGATTCCAGACACCTTGACATACCTCGAGGACTTGTTGCTTCAAAATAGTTTGAGTCAACAATGTGTCCAGGAATATATTCGCTTAACTGACATCTGTATTCAATTCAACGGGAGTTTTTATGAACAGCTGGAAGGAACGGCAATCGGTCGCCCTTTTCGGCTAACCTTTTCATGAGCCGTTTTGAAAAGGACTTAGAATCTGAGAGCGAATACTTTCCTAGGGTTTGGTTGAGGTATGTGGATGATATTTTCGCTATATTTGACACTAAAAAATGTAATATTGACGATTTTCTCAATAGATTAAATAATCGGTTCGAAACCATAAAGTTCACTTGTGAAAGAGAAGACAACGGTCAACTACCCTTTCTAGATACTTTAGTAATTAGAAATAACAATAGATTAGAGTTTGACGTGTATAAAAAGGAAACTAGTACACTTCGCTACATTCCTTCAGACTCCCATCATTGTGTTCAACACAAAATCGCAAGCCTGAATTTTTTGGTCCACAGACTTCTCACTTTTCCCATGAAAAAGGCGAGGTATGAGAAAGAGCTTAAAATTATAAAAGATGCGGCCAAGTGTAATGGTTTCCAGCCTCAGCATATCTATAAGTTAATTAGGAAGTTTAATTAGAAGAAAACTGTGAAAGAATCTACAACTTTACGAGAAGATGTTAAAGCCTCGCCTGTTGTGACCCTCCCTTACGCTCCCTTTATCACTAAAGGTTTCAAAGAGCTAGATCTCAGAATAGTTTACAGTTCTGGGACTAGTTTACGAAGTCTCATCGATAACCCTAAAGATAAAATACAACCTCTAGAAAAGTCAGGTATTTACGAAATCAATTGTAAAGATTGTAATCACAAATATATTGGGCAAACCAGGAGAGCAGTCTCAACTAGATTCAAAGAGCATATGGCTCATCTTAGATTTAATAGAATTGAGAAATCGAGCGTTGCCAAACACATTTTTGAAACAGATCACAACATCGATCCTACGAATGTTAAATTAATTCGACAAATAAACAATAATTGTAAGTTTCTAAATGTTTTCGAAAGTTTAGAAATATATAAAAATAAGTCATGTGTAATGAACTGTGACAATGGACCTATACCATATTCGTCATTGTTTTCGTTAATCGGAAATTAATGATCTTATTACCAACTTTTAACTATTCTTTTTAAGTTTGAATTAAATGTCGTTACAGTATAGACAATCTTATATCAATCGAAAGGCCGCTCAATTTTGCATCCACCCATCATAATAAGACGCTACATAATATTTTGAACATCTACTTCATTGACATTCATAGTTCTTTTTGGTGTTTTACATTTTATTTTTTGCGTATATTTTTGCCATGTTTTTCCCTAGTCCTTGAACAGAATTGTTGGAGCTTGCCAAAAAATAGATTGATATACGAATAATTCAAATCATTTCATTATTACTTGAGAATGTAATTAGAATTTGATATATCAGTGAATTCTTCTCCATTTATATTATTAATATTTTGACACATTAAATGTCAATTTCTTCCGCTGAAGAAGTCTTTAAGTTTCGGAGGTTATTATGTCACGCAAATATTATCTGTCAATGTGACAGCGATGATTGACAACATACTAAATTAATAAAAATATGCAGAATATTTGAACATAACCACAAACGTCAATGTGACATTTACGTAATACCAACACCAAATTATACGAACACAGATTCGATATTCTAGCATTTATTTTAACTTAGAAAGAAGATAAAAATACATCATTTAACTCCGATAACACCGTGACCTGCATCCAACAGAACACATCGGTTTTAAAATTCCCGATGAAAGGGAGCATCGAGTTATGCTAACCGCACGACAGATTTGTCGAACATGACGCTATATGCGTATTACGTATAGAGAGGCAAACCAACACGAACACATCGTATCTCCTACACAAGGTCGTTCGTATATATTGTATCTAAATTTAGTTATATTGGGCGTTAAGCGCCACAACAACGTCCGATTTTATGTATATCTCCAGTTTACGACAGCGTAGAACGTATTAGTATAAACTGTTCATACGTAACGTCGAATTTTCGTCATATAATACAGGGAGGATAGCCGACGCTGATTCTCCTTTCCGAGGCGGAAACGGGCGTCGATCTTCGTCGTGTTTTTTTTTATTTATTGCGAGTGTGCGTGCGTGTGGTCTAACCGGTTGGCAGGACTGCCTCTGCCTGCGTAGTACGTTTTGCAGGTTTGTAAATATAGAAGTGAAGGGTAAGGATTTTTTTTTCTTCTTGTGTTGTTAGTATTTCGTGAATGCACGATTTGGGTTGGTGTTATTTTTATGTGCGGCAATGTGTATACACTGCTGTCCAAAAGTATGTTTAAATACTTTAATAAAAATACGCAATAAATTGAATTTAAACTTAAAAAAAAAAAAAAACTAAACAAAACTGTTAAACATACAGGCTGTTTGAAATTAATGGTTAACCATAAGACTGCTTGTGCAGTAAAAATTGATTTTCAAAAGAGTGAAGTTGTACGTTCGTCTTCGCACAACGCTGCTGTGAATGCAAGAAAAAAGAATTCACTAAGCTGAAGACGAAATTACAAAAAAATCTTGTTGAGCACCACTGCACAAGAGCAGTCTTTTCGACGTTGAGAATGAGAGAATCCTAATAACGATAACCTGGAGATTATTTACATTTTTATATTAAAAAGCGTAGGCCTATGAATAGAACCCTGGGGCACACCACAGATTGAGCGCGGAAGATAGTTTGACTGTCACACTGAGATTTTTTTGGCAAACAGTTTTTGTTTAGCAATAGTATCGAAGTTTTAGTATTTTTTTTTATGGGTGGTGGGTGCTTAGTTGCAGTGACTCCGTAAGCTGTATTATTTGTCTGGCTGTCATCACTGCAACTCTCGTGGTTTAGTTTTGTGTGTAAATTGTGTTCAAATGGTTTTGTGACAGCATCAGCACTTTGCTCCTCACAACACATAGTAAGTCGATCCGGATTTCAACTCTCTGAAAAAATGTCGTCGTCTCTCTAGGGAATTGAAATCTGGCTGCTATCGTTCTACCACAACGATAGTCAGTCGCCTAACCACTGCGGTTGTCGACCCGTTTTAAAAAGCTGTATTACTTGTCTGGCTACCACTGCAACTCTCGCGGTGTAGTTTTCAAATACTAATGTAATAATTGAGGATGAAATTGGAGAAGTGTATGCGTTTAAATGTGGTTTTTTTATAACGAGACGACAAACAAATTGCTTCTAGCAGTGGCAGCTTCCAATGCATTCAAAAACAATGTGGTTAGCGGTCATCTCCTCCTCGTCATCGCATAATCTACAAATAGGCTCGTCCTTAAAGATGGCAATTCTGCGTAGGTATTACTGTTCTAAGCTCTACTGGATTGCGAGTCAGCACATCTGCTGTTAAATGCCATGATGGCTGTTATATCTAGCTAATGTCATTAGGACCCCTGGCTATCCGATAGATAGAATCTTCTTGATAGAATTCTTTGGTTGTTTTTCCAGGTCACTATGAGTCCCTCTATGGGACAATTTTGGAACCTTTGCAACCTCATAGCAATGACAGCAGCATTAAGTGATCCCTGTTTATTTTAGTAACGAAAAAAAACGAAATCTCGTAAGAGAACTGCTTTCCCAGTTGCAATATGCAACCAGAAACGACAAAATGACAGCAAATGAAAACAACAAAATGACAGCAAACGAAAACAACCAAATGACAGTTATGAAAGTACATACAATAGGAGCATTCTCAAGTGAAGTGTAGTGTAGTGGTAGCATAAAAATCCCTGGTTCGTTTGATTTTTGCATTCTACAGTTAGCTACATTGAATAAATATGTACTTTCATACTGTCATTTGGTTGTTTTCGTTTACTGTCATTTTCTTGTTTCCATTTGCTGTCATTTTGTCGTTTTTGGTTGCATATTTGTAGATGACTGAAGCAGTATACCTAACCTCATTACAGAATCTGTCAAAACAATTTATGTACAAGTTAGTTCGCGCTATCAGTGCTGCCAATTACACATTGTTCCCAATTGAAAATTTTAGATGACTCACCCTTCACTTGACTTTGTTCATCCTGTATCAAGCGTTCCAGGGATTTTTATGCTACCACTACACTTCAGTTGAGAATACTCGCATTGTACTACTAACTAATCAGTGTTACCAACTGAAAATTTGTTCTGTCAACCTCTTGCGTTTATAATTCTTGATTCAGTGCGACGATCATCGAAGCATTATGGCGTGCGATATCTGTGTAGTGATCAATGAGCTGAATAAACTCAGTTCACTGAACAAGTGTCTATAAATGAAGAGAGAGAGAAAGTGCTGCAAACACAACATTGCTCACTAACAACACATTGCATCCTGACGGCCAGATAGTAGAGGTTAACAACTGTAAAAAATCAGTGAAGAAATGAAGAAATCAGATTGTTTAAGCAGCTAGTAGATACACACAAGACAAAACGGATGAAAGATCAAGAATTTGTTATGAGGGCTTCCGGATTTTGACCGCGTCATAGTAAAGTACATATATACAATATACATTTGTTTTATATCCCCTCCTCCTTCAAGCAATTCATGCTTGGACTGGCCGAGAAGATGTTGGAAAGGATTTATAGATCCGAAAATCCGCTGATCAACAGACTATCAACCCTAGATCCGGACACACCACCTCCCATGATCCACGTCAGGAGAGCCATGGCACTGGCCGAAGACAAGCCGACCCAAGAACACCACCATCTATCATCTCCCTGCCTTGAAGCAGCGAAGACCTAGTTACCTATTCACCCAGCCCTTAGAAGAGAGTCCATGAAGAATAAAAGGCTCAAGAACCTTGTTCGGCCTTAGCAGGAGTGTGATTGACCATAGAGAGGTCAGTTGATCTTGGTGGCCATGAATTTGCAAAATGTCTGCTTAACACACGATCTGCGTGGGTGCTCCATCCTGCATAAAAATGATGTTTTCAATTACGTGGTGCTCGTTTTGCAACTGTGGAATAACATAATCTCTTAATATTTGCAAGTATCGTTTACCGTTTACAGTTCTTGTAGATTTTCTTGTCACGAAGACCTTGTTGAACGATTTTCTGCTAGACTAGATTCTACAGTTTTGAGTATTGACTTCACCATTCACCATTGCAATCGCTTGGATATTGCATTTGCATTGCTGATTCCTAGTGGATTACCTCTGGTTATATCCTGATTTTCATGAAGAACCTCTGCAACTTGGACATCACTAATTCTTGATCTTCCTGATCCTGGTAGGTCAGTTACAGACCCTGTTCTTTCATATCTGTCGTTTGAACTCTACGTCTATTTAAGTTTTAATTTCAAAATAGAACTCCAAATTGAATGATTTCGTTTTGATACTGATGACACAATTGTAACAACTCTTTTGTTTTACATAGATACAGTAAAATCCAAATCCAAAAACAAGTAGATTTCATTTACTTTTTGCAACTAGCTTGATTTGATTTGAGTTATATAAGACTTTAAAGTATACCCCTTACTTTATGATTACCCTATATAATCGCATTCAAGTCATATTTTTGACAGAGGAAGCCATCCACATCGAATTTGTTCGTATTAGTTCAAGTGCGACTTCAACGTCATACCTATCTGCCAATATTTTGTGATCTGTCAAAATTGACAGCCTTAAAATTGACACTAATGACATTTCTAAATAGTCACGTTCAGAAAGTTTATTTTTTTGTGTTATCGATTTCGACTTCTCTCAAAAGCTCTTTTACGTTGGAACCATTTTGGGACGACTGTGTATCCACAAAATTCCGCTATGCAAAGACTATAAACATTGGGAGAATCGCTTTAATATCGCTTACCTTCTCAGCTGTTTCTCTCACTCTCCTTGTATATCCTTCGAACGTGTTTCAGCGACCTCTTGCGAAACAGTACCCGAATATGTCTCGACCGGTCGGCCCTCCTGGAAATAGAAACGTTATATGTATTACAGAGGGGATTATTAAAATGTAAACACGCCATTGTTATGGGGTAATTAAGGAGCGATAAATCGAGTTTTCTGTTTGCGCCGAATGTGTTTTTTATTTTGAAATTTCCAATCTGTTATCGCTATAGTAAATTGATATTATTCTATACCTATACTAACAAGTAAGTTTTAACATGCGTGTGGGTGGTATTCCAAGAATTATTTTAACACCTATATAACGACAATTGAAATCGAAACTTCCTGTTGATTTATTTGAACATCGGTGTTAATTTCTTTTTAAAATAAATTTCATTCAACAGCTGCGAGTTTGCCGATCGAGTTAGCGCAAGAAAATTTTAAGTAGAAGAAATTACTTCGACTCGAAGAAAACTTAAATTTTATCATGCTCGTGGACGTGACACGAATCACCAAGTAGGAAGTAAATTCGAAACTTCCTGTCTGTGGAATACAACCCACAAAAGACTGAACTTGACAATAACTTAACCCTCCAATTTATCTAACGTTTTCTAATCTCTACACACACAATCGTTTCCTTTCCTCCATTGAAACCGACGTAATAGTCGTTTATTGTTACGAGATCTCCCCTTTCCCTCTCCCCAAACTAAACCATACAACGGACTCAAGAAAATATCTTTTTCGTCGAAACCATACGCTGCAGTAAACGTTGGAAAACATCGATTGGAATCGTCGCCGCAATTGTTAATGAACGAAACAAAAATGCGGATACTCTCATCGGCCGTCACGTGCACTTCCCACTTCCCGCTCTTCCCTCTCTAATTGGTTCCGTTATTGGCGGAATAAATCAATTATCAACCAAGCGAAGCGAGGGGGTTCGGCAGGCGAACGAACGTCCAAAAAAAAAAAGCAGCAGAAATAAAACAAAAATACAACGCGAGAATGTTTCATGAGCGATTTGTCGCGGCCGACTTTAATTTGATTCCGATGGAAATGAATTTATCCGCCCCCCGTTCGTGTCGTCGTCATTTTGAATTCGTATAGGGGCGTGATGAAATATGAATGCCGGACAGGTTTCGAGTTGTTTGTTTTTTGTCAAGAAGAAAGTCGAAAATTATAATGATCAGATGTTTTTGTAGAAAATTTCGTGCTCTACAAAAAAAGTCTTGAAAGTTTTTTAATATCTTCTATCGTTACTCCTACGACTGCCAAGAAAGGCAAAATTAGGGATATTTTTGCGAATCCAGCTTTAACCGCTTAAGATATCAAAAAAACTCGTATGACTTTTTTGTAGAGCATGAAATTCTCTACAAAAAAGTTTCTGAGTGTATTACTCTAACTGTTACGGTTTCCGAGTTATCGAGCTAATTTGTTCCGATTTTTTTGTAGGAAATTTAATGCTCTACAAATAGGGTCCTACGAGTTTTTTTTGATATCTTAAGCAGTTAAAGCTGGATTCATATCATTCAGATATCAAAAAATTCGTAAGACCTTTTTTGTAGAGCATGAAATTTCCTACAAAAAAGTCCCGGAGTGCACTACTCTTAACTATTACGGCTTTCGAGTTATCGAGCTAATATGTTTGGACTTTTTTGTAGAAAATTTCATGCTCTACAAAAAAAGCCTTACGAGTTTTTTTTGATATCTTAAGCAGTTAAAGCTGGATTCGCAAAACTAACCCTAATTTTCGCTTTCTTGGCAGACGTAGTGGTAACGACAGAAGATATCAAAAAATTTGTAAGACTTTTTTGTAGAGCATAAAATTTCCTACAAAAAAGTCTTGGAGTGCACTACTCTAACTGTTATGGTTTTCGAGTAATCGAGCTAATTTGTTCGGATTTTTTTGTAGGTAATTTCATGCTCTACAAATAAGGTTTTACGAGTTTTTTTTGATATCTTAAGCAGCTACAGCTGGATTCGCAAAAATGACGCTAATTTTCGTTTTCTTGGCAGACATAGGAGTAACGACAGAAGATATCAAGAAAGTGGTACGACTTTTTTTGTAGAGCATGAAATTTCCTACAAAAAAGTCCGCGAAAGCACTACTCTAACTGTTGCGGTTTTCGAGTTATTGAGCTAATTTTGTTCGGATTTTTTTGTGGGAAATTTCATGCTCTACCAAAAAAGGTCTTACGAGGTATTTTGATATCTTGAGCGGTTAAAGCTGGATTCGCAGAAGTAACCCTAATTTCCCCTTTCTTGGCGGACGTAGGGGTAACGATAGAAGATATCAAAAAACTTGTAAGATGTTTTTTGTAGAGCATGAAATTTCATACAAAAAAGTCCCGGAGTGCACTACTCTAACTGTTATGGTTTTCGAGTAATCGAGCTAATTTGTTCGGATCTTTTTGTAGGAAATTTCATGCTCTACAAATAGGGTCCTACGAGTTTTTTTTTTTAATATCTTAAGCACTTAAAGCTGGATTCATATGATTCAGATATTAAAAAAACTCGTAAGACCGCTTTTGTAGAGTATACGATTTCCTACAAAAAAGTCCCGGAGTGCACTACTGTAATTGTTAAAGTTTTCGAGTTATCGAGCTAATTTTGTTCGGATTTTTTTGTAGGAAATTTGATGCTCTACAAAAAAGGTTTTCCGAATTTTTTTGATATCTTGAGCGGTTAAAACTGGATTCGCAGAAAACCCCTAATTTTTCCCATTTTTGGCAGACATAGTGGTAACGACAGAAGATATCAAGAAACTTGTACGATTTTTTTTGTAGAGCATGAAATTTCCTACAAGAAAGTCGGCGAAAGCACTACTCTAACTGTTGCGGTTTTCGAGTTAACGAGCTAGTTTTGTTCGGACATTTTTGTAGGAAATTTCATGCTCTACAAAAAAAGGTTTTTTTAGATATCTTGAGCGGTTAGAGCTGGATTCGCAAAATAATCCGAATTTTTCCCATTTTTGGCAGACGTAGGGGTAACGACAGAAGATATAAAAAAACTTGTAAGACTTTTTTTGTAGAGCATGAAATTTTCTACAAAAAAGTTCGGAAGAGCAGTACTCCAACTGTTACCGGTTTTCGAGTTATTGAGCTAATTTGTTTGGACTTTTGTGTAGGAAATTTCATGCTCTACAAAAAAGGTCTTAAAGGTTTTTTTGATATCTTGGGCGGTTAAAGCTGGGTTCGCAAAAATATCCCTAATTTTCCCTTTCTTGGCAGACGTAGGCTTAACGACAGAAGATATCAAAAAACTTTTCAGATCTTTTTTGTAGAGCATTAAATTTTCTACAAAAAAATCTGGGAGTGCACTACTCTAGCTGTTATGGTTTTCGAGTTATCGAGCTAATTTTGTCCTTGATTAAGTCGAGCAACGATTATGTGTAGGTGCAAGTTTTAATCAATATATCGTATTAATTACAGGAGATATACAGGAGGAACCAAGAAAAGGATGAAGACAACTTGAATTTTTCTTCTTAACAACACCAAATAACCATTTCTAAATATTGTGCACAAAAAGCTCTTGACTGACATTTACGTCAAATTTGACGTTTCTCGGTAGATTAATCGACTTTTCGAGAGTTTTCCAATCATTTTGACCAACCTAAGATAAAAATATAAAACCAAAAATTCAACTTGTTTTCAATCGTTTTGGGTGACTCTGTATACAACATCTATGTAAAGGAGAAACGTCAATTTCCCAAAAAGTCGGTGTTTTTAGACAAAATAACGTCATCTTTTCGACCGATTTCATTTTTTCCCCTAAACATAGTGGTAGTCACGTGACATATCACAAAATCGATTTTTCGGTTTTCTTAGATCAAACTTCATGGTCCACGCTGTATATATACAATATGTCCGGGGTCATGTGCATCAAGTTGGTAACGCTAGATTTAATTTGGTCGGACTCTAATGTTGCCTAGATTGATTACCTAACTTCATTGTTATTATCTATTTACTTGTCAAAATTTGACATCTAAAATCGATCGAGGTTATGTTAGAACAGTTTGTATTCTAGCCTATTATAGTAAAATAGGCACAATCATTTCATTGGAAAAAAAAATTTGACAGCTCAATTATGCTAATGAACCTCTTACTTACGTCTCCCAAGCGAAATTTAAAAGCACCACCGCACACCTTTCGCGTAGACGAGCTCCCGGAGACAATCCATTAATGTATTATTCCGGCTCGTAAATAATTACCGGTGTGTTTAACCTAAAGTTCTCGCCAGTCCCGAACGTCCGATCCGTCAAACTTTATCAGTTATTCACACGGAATGTGTAAACTTTAGCTAATCTAGCGAGCGGATTCAACCACCGGCACCGCTAGGGAGTAGAGAGAGAGAGAGAGACCCCTGAAGGTTGTGCGCGATGGGGAAGATCCACACAACACATTAGCCGCACATCCTACGCACATTTCGTTATCTGGTCTTGGAGAATTGTGGGAGCGACGTTTCCAGCTTGAGATACAACTTCTGTTAAGTGTTCAGGTCCCTCCGTGTGTAAACGGGAAAAGGGGAAACTTCGTAATTCGCCCCGTGACAGTTACGCCAGACAATTCCCAGTTCTCTCCGTTTCTCTTACTTGATAGCCTGTCCGATTCTTATACTCGATGGAAGACACGAGTGCAGTTCGTCCGAACAAAATTCTGATTCTGGGAGTCGGTGAGATCTTTTCGGGCACTCGGGTTTCATCTGACGATTTCGATGATTGCCAGAAACGGGAGAACGGTTACGTTTTAGCGAAATTAATTTGAATAATTAGGAAGTTGTTCGATGGTGGCGAGATCTCGTTTGAGGTGGAATTGAAAACGTCACCGTTGAAGTTTGTCGAAACTTTTTCGCGTTGTAAAATGTGAAATTCCGATCTGTCACGTGGATTGTCAATCAAAGCTGTCACATTGACAGATGATGTTTGGCAACACAATAACCTCCAAATGTTAAATGCTGGTTCACGATGTGTCAGAATTTCGTTAAACGTCAAATTTTCTAAGCGTAACTTTATAATGAAATTAAAAGTATAAATGATTAATTAATCAAAAATTCGTTACTGCAGGCAGAATCCGTGATAGGTCGGTGTAAAAATACTAAATACTCTTGAATCTTGGACGCTGATCTTCTATCGCTTCCGCTAGGATCGAAATTATTTGGGAAATGTAATGAAAGAACTTCCTCTGGATGAATGCCACAAAGTTCATTACAAACTTGCTTTTTTCGACGACACTTTTACGATTAAGTCTCCTTCAATAGCAGAAGCAGAATTCTTCGTCTTCATCTGGGGAGTCTTTTTTTCTTAAAATACTCCGGTTTTTTTTTCAATACCTTGGCTCCCTCCTTTGCTATCTTTAATCTCATTTTTCTTCGAATTCTTCTTTGTCTTGCGATCATACGTTTCCCATGTTTTCCACCACCTGAAGCCACCAACTCTTTTGGGAAAGGAGTTGTTTGTTCTGCGGTGACTTAGACGAACCTTGTGTGGGACTTGCAGAATCAATTGACTTCAAAAGCTCGATAGCAGTAGTGTCGATATTGATACCATCGATTACGGATTCCACTGTTAGAAATAAGACTGGCTAAAGAAGAATCTGGATGCAGTCCGTAAAGATTTTGATTCCATTGAGTTTGCGTCTCCTCAGTCAAACAACTGGGTGTGGTGGTTCCTCTGCGAGCCTCAATGCTCAAGAGAAAGAACGAGTCATTGGTAATCCGCACGATTCCCTCTGAGTGCGTCCTTTCTTCCTCATATATTCCGAGCCAATGCAGATATACCCCAGCGTCTTCCAAGCGGAGATCAGATGTGCTCAACTGAACTTGGACAGGAATGTACTGCTCTAACTGTTACGGTTTCCGAGTTATTGAGCTAATTTGTTCGGATTTTTTTGTAGGAAATTTCATGCTCTACAAAAATAGGTCCTACGAGGTTTTCTGATATCTGGAGCGGTTAAAACTGGATTCGCAAAAATAACCCTAATTTTCTCTTTCTTGGCAGACGTAGTGGTAACGACAGAAGATATCAAAACAGTTGTAAGACTTTTTTTTGTAGAGCATAAAATTTCCTACAAAAAAGTTCGGGAGAACACTACTCTAACTGTTATGGTTTTCGAGTAATAGAGCTAATTTGTTCGTGTTTTTTTGTAGGAAATTTCATGCTCTACAAAAAAAGGTCTTACGAGGTTTTTTGATATCTTGAGCGGTTAAAGCTTGGTTTGGAGAAATTGACCCTAATTTTCCCTTTCTTGGCAGACATAGGAGTAACGACAGAAGATATCAAGAAACTGGTACGACTTTTTTTGTAGAGCATGAAATTTCCTACAAAAAAGTCCACGAAAGCACTACTCTAACTGTTGCGGTTTTCGAGTTATTGAGCTAATTTTGTTCGGACTTTTTTGTGGGAAATTTCATGCTCTACAAAAAACGCCTTACGAGTTTTTTTTGATATCTTAAGCAGTTAAAGCTTGGTTTGGAGAAATTGACCCTAATTTTCCCTTTCTTGGCAGATATAGGAGTAACGACAGAAGATATCAAGAAACTGGTACGATTTTTTTTGTAGAGGATGAAATTTCCTACAAAAAAGTCCGGGAAAGCACTACTCTAACTGTTGCAGTTTTGGAGTTATCGAGCTAATTTTGTTCGGACTTTTTTGTAGGAAATTTCATGCTCTACAAAAAACGCCTTACGAGTTTTTTTTGATATCTTAAGCAGTTAAAGCTGGATTCGCAAAACTAACCCTAATTTTCGCTTTCTTGGCAGACGTAGTGGTAACCGCAGAAGATATCAAAAAATTTGTAAGACTTTTTTTGTAGAGCATAAAATTTCCTACAAAAAAGTCTGGGAGTGCACTACTCTAACTGTTATGGTTTTCGAGTAATCGAGCTAATTTTGTTCGGAACTTTTGTGTAGAAAATTTCATGCTCTACAAAAAAGGCTTTACGAGTTTTTTTTGATATCTTAAGCAGTTAAAGCTGGATTCGCAAAACTCAGTCAAACAACTGGGTGTGGTGGTTCCTCTGCGAACCTCAATGCTCAAGAGAAAGAACGAGTCATTGGCAATCCGCACAATTCCCTCTGAGGGCGTCCTTTCTTCCTCATATATTCCGAGCCAATGCAGATATACCCCAGCGTCTTCCAAGCGGAGATCAGATGTGCTCAACTGAACTTGGACAGGAACTATCGGAAGGCGAGAGATTGCAATTTTCTCCGATAGTTAGTTCTAACACCATAGCACGAAATTAGTTCGGGAATGTCTTAACAGATTAAACAACCTTCGCCAGGAAAAGCCGAGTATCAGGACATACTGGAATCAGAAGCTAATTCATTAGCAAGGAAGGCCGCCACAACCCCGTTCGTGGGACCGGAACCGTTCTGTGGAATCGGGATGAGCACCTACTAAAAAAAGAATTTAAAGACTCTGGGAGAATCTCCCTGGTCTGAGACACTTCAAGATCTCCTTTGGAAGCTACAACAAGCACAAAGCAAAAACTTCGCTAGAACTAAATAGAAACAGATTGCGTTTTTTTCACCATGGTGAACACATGATAAGGATAGGTTTAAAGCAGAATAACGACTGCAGGTTTTGCTACGGGAGGGGGCGGAGGATGAAAATCCAGAACACCTGACATCTTACTGCACCGCCATCATGAAAACCCGAGTCAACTATCACGGCAAAGTCGTCGTAGACGACCATCTCTGATACCATCACAGCTAATGCAAGTTTATTAAATCTCTTAGACTGGACGGGGAGCTTTGAGAGGTCGCAGCTCAATATCACCCACCTCTAGGATTATTGGACATCTTGGTTTTTTCGTTTCTCTTGTTGGTTTTTTTTTTGTTTGTTTTAATAAATGTTGATCCTTGTTTTACCTTGCTACTGATGATGGTTAGAAGTTATTTAATTTGTGTGGCAGAAGTGTCAATCACTCTCAAAAAATTGGACAGGGTATTACAACTATTTATTCTTAAAGTTTCTCTATAGTCTATATTTTTAAAGTAGAGAGACAAATTTCTGAACAGACCACTTTGACAGTGAATTCTCATTAGTTGAAAGCGAGGCCAAATTCTGTCACCTGACACTATTTATGGTTTTAAGTCTTGTTGTTGTTTCTATTATTTCTCCGTTATTTCATTATAAATTATACTCTAGCAGTTCATTTCAGAGCTCTACAGTAATAGTTAGCAGGTGCCATCGAAAAAAAAACATAATTGGTGTAGGCTATGTAAATGTTTTCGACCGTTGCTTTAGCCACCACCACATAATGACATTTATTACTTGACATTTTATTGTAACCAAAGTTTATAACCTCAAATTAAATGTCAAGGAATAAATGTCATTATGTGGTGGTGGCTAAAGTAACAATCCATTCACATAGCCTACTCTAATTACGATTTTTTTTGACTATAATATATTGGCGCATTCGAAACGTAGCTCGTTACAGAAGACAGTAAATAGTAAATAATAATAAAATTTGATATTTCGAAATGGATTATATCCGTATATACAGAAACACACTATACCTGGTCCAATCGGCAGATTTTTACTTCGCAAAATTTTAACTGGAAAGCTTTACAAACTCAACTTCAATAGCAGAAGCAGAATTATTAGTCTTCATTTGGATTTCTTTTCACTTTTTTGTTCTTTAAGTACTCCGTTCGTTTTTTTTTTCAATACATTGGCTCCCTTCTTTGCTATTTTTCTTCGAATTCTTCTTTTTCCTGCGTGTAGATGGCGATCATACGTTTCCTAAGATTTCCACCACCTGTAGCCAACTTCTTGGGCTGAGATTTTTGGAAAGGAGTTACTTGTTCACGAACCTGGTGTAGGACTTGCGGTACAAGTTCTTGCAGAACCAACTTACTTCGAAAGATCGACACCAGTAGTGTTTCTGCCAACTTCATCCGATAGTGATACTATAGATTCCGGATTCCACTGCATAAAAGCAGGACTGGCTAAAGAAGAATCTGGATGCAGCCTCTTTCAGCTCTTCTGCCGGCCTCAATGCCCAAGAGAAAGAACGAATCATTAACAATTCGCTCAATTCCCTCTGATGGCGTCCTTTCTTCTATTGCTGACTTCACAATTTTCTAGCGATCATCGATGTTGGTAACCTGACTGCGAGGGTATTTCCCGAGCACGCCATCGTATTTCAGGCCGGATTTTAATCTACAGTGTTGCTGAGACGTTTCTGCATCGCCACTCCATTGGAGGAGAGAAAACCTTTGCAGACGTTTTCCGCTCTGAGAGACAGTTCATTGCGACGAATTGTTCTAGAACTTGATCTCCTGCTGGATCGGCAGAATTTGGACACCTCTAGGATTATTGGACATCTTCGTTCTTTTTTGTTTTCCTTATTGAGTTTTGTTCGTCTGTTTTAATAAATTTTGATCCACGTTTTACCCTCTTACTGATGATGGTTGCAAGTTATTTAATTTGTGTGGTAGAACTATTATTCTGAACGTTTTTCGAATTTATTGGCGCATTCGAAACGTCTATTCTGAGCTTATAGCGATTATCCCCACGACCCCCACGGCGTTGTATATTTGACTCCGATGTTTCAACAGAGCAATACGTCAAAAGAGGGAAAAATACGCGCGTTGATGTAAAAATATTACGGTTGTAGTGTGTACTGTACCGAGCTGGATGCAATATGACGTATGCCGCGTTGGGATTTGGAAATTTCGTCTGGTTCTATAGGCGTTCTTGTTTTTACATTTTGTATTCTCTCGCTATAGATATCGATTCTGTTTTTTTTTCTCTTTTGTTTTTTAATGACACGTTACGAATTATGATTGGTAATATTTCAAATTAAACAGTGATGAGTAATTTTCCGTATCGTTCTTTTCTTTCTTATTTCTCTCTCTATTTATATATATTATATAGAAGTCTATCTAGTTCGTTGGATCTAACCGTTCTTGACGAAATTGGAGAATTCTCGGAATTCTACCTTATCGTCTTACGACTCGTCTGCCGTGCAGAAAAAGAAGTAGGTACGAGTTCGTTATCCACGGCCCGCTGCTCCTTGATTGTCCTCAGGTTACAGGTTTCCGAGGAGATTGAGTGCCTTCGTTAACGAGAGAGAGAGACCCGGTGACAAATTTCGAGACTCCCTCCTTCCCCCGAAGGTAGTATATCTTTCACGGTAACGTGCGTCACCCTTGTGTTCTCCCTTTGATCCCCCAGACACACCAACTATATAGTGTATAGTATACAGGGTTTTCAAACTTAAGTCGGCACTATTGCTAACTTTGTTATTATTGGAGCTACAAAGTTGGTTAAATAGGCAAACTAGTGAAGTTTTTCAAGCAAATTACAATGGCATTAAAAAAAAATAATTGACGTACTGGGTCACGTGATATTGTGAAAAAAGTAATTTTTTTTAATGGGACACTCAGTATACAGTTCTCACGGTCGACAGAAAATTTAATTCTGAACAAAAACTTTCCTATGAACTTTTATCCTAAAGTCAATAATAACAGAGTTATTGATGATTTTTCAAATTTGCCAAGGTGGCTGTTATTTCATAAACAAAATTCGATTGTTTTGCAAATGTCATCAACATTGAAATATTGCATTAAACCTCTGTCAGTAAGCAATTAACATTTTGTGTTTATTGATGAAAAAATGCCTTTCACGCATTTAGAAAAATGTGATATGATGGAATGTTACATCGTTTGTAATAAAAATTCCCTGCAAGCTCGTGAACGTTACGGTGTTTTATTTCCTACGCGCAACTTGCCAGATCGAAGGTACTTTTTACTTTTGTACCGTAAGTTTCGATTAAATGAAAATGTGTTCAAGAAAACTAGAACCAAAAAACAATTTATAATAAGTGAAGCAACTGAAATTAACGTCTTAGCTTTCTTTGAAGGTAATCCTAATAATGCAATTAATGATTTAAAGGAAGAAAGTGGACTATCTTTGGGAACCATTCACAATATTCTAAAAAAACATAAGTTTGTGCCGTTCAGATACAGACCTATTCAGACGCTGGTACCGGGAGATCAAGAAAGACGGACTCAGTTTTGTCAGTGGTACATTAATCAAGTTAGACTTAACCATAATTTTTGGCGTTTGGTTCTTTGGAGTGACGAATCAAATTTCTCCAACAGGAAGAACAGCCACTATTGGTGTCGAGAAAACCCGATGCTTTTCCGTCCTTGTAATCCGCAGAGACGCTTTAGTGTTAATGTTTGGTGTGGCTTGATTGATTCAAGAATTGTAGGCCCCGTATTTTATCAAGGTGCATTAACTGGCGAGAGGTGTGTCGAAATGTTTACCGCTACCCTTGGAGAATTCTTGGATGACCTGAATTTAATGGATAGACAACAGATATTCTTTCAACAAGATGGCGCTCCTGCCCATAATGTTCGCCAAATTCATAACTTATTACATGACCTTTTTGATGGCCGATATCTCTCAACTAACGGGCGTATTCGTATGCCTCCCCGATCATCGGACATAACACCTTTGGATTTCTTCTTTTGGGGATTTGTGAAAAGTGCAGTGTATTTGTGAAAGACGGTATGATACTCTTGAAGATCTCCAGCAAAGCATCAGCCATGCTATTAATAATATTGATGGTAGAATCATTGCTAAGGCTACTAGAAGCGTTAACAGGCGGGTTCAAAAGTGCTTGGAGCAAGAGGGTGATGTTTTTGAGCATCTGCTCTGAATTTAAAATTTCTTGTTTTTTTTTTTATTTTCGAAACTAATAAAATAACTTAAAATAAACAATACTGTTTTTAGTTTCTGTAAAAACAATCATCAATAACTCCGTTATTATTGACTTTAGGATAAAAGTTCATAGGAAAGTTTTTGTTCAGAATTAAATTTTCTGTCGACCGTGAGAACTGTATACTGGGTGTCCCATTAAAAAAAAATTACGTTTTTCACAATATCACGTGACCCAGTACGTCAATTATTTTTTTTAAAAGGCCATTGTAATTTGCTTGAAAAACTACACTAGTTTGTCTATTTAACCAACTTTGTAGCTCCAATAATAACAAAGTTAGCAATAGTGCCGACTTAAGTTTGAAAACCCTGTATATTGATATTTTCTCAATGTATCTGTGTGTTAGCCATATAGTAATTTAAAATTAACTTTGCAATATATTCAGTTCGTGTTTGTTACGATTGATTTATGAAGTTAGCGCTGGTAGAACCGCATAATCTCGACTCTCTACTGGTGTGAATTCGAGATTCTAGACGTGCACTTTCGTCCGAAATCCAAGTGGATCGACCGGCTGCTTGATTGCCCACTAGGAGGGGCTTTTCAGATCTTCTAAACTTGGAGCACGCCAACAGCGAAGACGGTTAAATCGGATCGAAAATCTATTAATGCCACATCGTTTATAAATATAAGATAAGAAATAGGATTGGTCCCAATACCGGGCCCTGCGGAACACCACATGAAACTCGACTAATATCCGAGTCGGTGTAGGTGTCTCGAAATCTCACGCTTACATATTGAGTGCGATCCGAGAGATAAGAGCAAAATTAACGGCTTCCTGAAAACCATACCTTTCAGGTTTACGAAGCAGAAGGCAATCAGAGACACAATCAAAGGCATCAGAGATAAATCGCAAAACGCTGTTGCGACAACTTGCTTGTTATTTATGTGATCAAGGACATTCTGTAGACTGGCAACTAGACAGTAGCCCCTCGGCTTCAAAAATTTTTTTAAATTCTTGTATTAATCATTATCTCAAATATTTCCGCTACAGTGGAAAGCACAGAAATAGGTATTTAATCCGACGGGGCAATAGTATCCCCCTCCCTCCTCATACGCGTGCTCCAGGCTAATATCTTGGAATAAAAAAGGATGAAAAGGTTCCGATATCTGGACCTATTCTACAGGGTGGGGCAGAAAAACCTATCCGATTTCAAAACGTTATAAAATTAAAACCACTCAACTTGACAAAATTTTTTTTTTATTAACATATCGCAAATTTTATGCCATTTTTAAATTTAAGTTTTGAAAAGCACATCACATAAATGTCGTCCTTGGGAGCGGATACACTGGTTTAGGCGCTCGCGGTAGCTTTCCACGACTTTCACCGTCATTTCCACAGGAATTTCTTCAATTGCCGGAGCAATTTCCCTTCGTAAAGCAAGAAGGGTCCTTGGTCGATGCTGGAATACCTTCGATTTGAGGTAACCCCAAAGGAAGAAGTCACATGGATTGAGATCCGGTGAGCGCGGCGGCCAGCCAAGATCACCTCTCAGAGAAATGAGGCGTCCGGGAAACATTTCCCTGAGAATGTCCATTGATCGTCGCGATGTGTGGGCGGTTGCACCATCCTGTTGAAACCACACATTTTCCACGCCATTTTGGGTCGAAGAAAATTTTCCATCATGAAACAATAGCGCTCGCTGTTGACCGTTACGGTTTGCCCATTTTCTTCGAAAAAGTAAGGTCCCCAGACGCCTAGGCGGGAAAGAGCACACCGCACAGTCACTTTTGGGTTATGGAGGGGTTCCTGATGGATTTCCCGAGGATTTTCGTCACTCCAATATCGAAAATTTTGCCTGTTTACGGCGCCGCAAAGGTGAAAATGGGCTTCGTCCGTGAAGAGCACAACATCGTCGTTTGGGAGTTCTCGGAGATCGCGACAAAGATTCGTAGGGGTTTCAAAATCCCTTTCACTTAATTCCTGTGCAACAACCATTTTGTAGGGATGCATTTTGAGGTCCCGGTGCAAATACTGCGCCAAAGCGCGCGAATGTTTTCGCGCCGAACGACGCGGGGAATGTTCAATCGCGGCTCGCACATTAGCCACGTTTTCAGGTCCTGTTGCTGCACCTGGGACGTCCAGGCGACTTCTTTTTCAATGCTGATCCCGTCTGTCGAAAATTTGACACCCACACTTTAATCGTAGCGTGATGTGGAACAGGATCATGACGGCCGAGTCCGAAATGAATTCGAAACGCACGTTGTGTAGCAATTATCGAACCGCCGTTTTCGATAATCCGCTCAATAACAAAAGCGCGATGTTCACCAGACCAAGGCATGTTGACTACTGACAAATGGCATAAAACCGGCCTTCTAACGGTTTTTACCCCACTACTCTACCTCTTCCCTCTTCTGAGAACAAGGGATTTGAAAATGGGATGGGTTTTTCTGCCCCACCCTGTATAAGCTACGGCTTTGAAGTTTGAAAGACTGTAAAAATCAAATAAATCAAATGATCAACAACCAGAATCTTCAACGATGGAAACTGAATGTTCAACAGGATGGATTGATCGGTCCAAACCAAGATTTGACATCCAATAGAAATCACAAATCAGTGGTTATCAAGAATTCGGCCAAGTCTTAAGTAAAAAAACAAAAACGATGAACGTATTATTTTTAATGGAGATGAAACTGGGCTCCTTTTGAAGATGACGTCCGATAAAATTTATCAGAGGAAAAAAATCTTCTGGAGGAAAATTTTTGAGTGACTGGGAGAAAGAACTCGTTAAGGCTATGATAAAGATCTTACTCTAGATTGACAATTGAGACAAGACTCAGGATCAAGGGATCGAGGCAATCAATTGACATCATCTCGGCTGATTATTCGATTTTCGAAAACGGTGCTCCTATTGTTGCCTTGGCTGTTTGGCAAATCGTCCATCTCATCCTCAACGTTTCGGAAAAAAAGTCCACAATGATGCCAAAATCCGCACCAAACAGTCACTCGTTTTGGATGCATCAGCTTCACAGTGATCATTATTTCAAAATGGGATAATTTTGCTTATTGGCACAGCCTCCGATGTGAAAATGGGCTTCGCATCTGAAAAGATGATTTTTCATTTTCGGCCAGGTGATCTCCAACCCATTGGGCGAACCAGAAAGGCATCGAATGGTCGTGAGGCTTCAGTTCTTGGTCTAATTGAGATCTGTAAGCGAATTGGTGACGAATTGATCTACAAACTAAGTTGAAGTTGTTCTAAATTTTCCACATGAATTCCTCTTTACAGTTTGGGTTGAAGACCAAATCACTTTTGTAAATAAGCTTTCAATATTTCCCATGTTTGTTCATCGAATTTTTCCCTGATGATGATATCTTTAAAGACAAAACGCACTAATATCTTGTGACTAGCATGTTTATCTTAAAAAATTGTGCGGGATCTATAATAACTTCCAATCTCGAACGCGCAGGAGACCGCAACCGCGACAGCTTAAGCTCCACGCGGGATTGGAAAACGCCGACGTCGCGACCACAATTATGCAAAGTGAAGGATTAAATTCGAGCTTCGCGGAGATATTAAAACGGAATATCGTATAATTGCTGGCTCTATCTAAATAACAGCGCCGAAAGCTATATCGCAATTATAATTACAAAGATTCTCGACAGTCTTAAGTCTCCTGCCGTAATACACAGTCTCGCGTATTCTCTTCCGAGCGATTTAACCCTCGTTTACTAAAACTACACCACCGCACACACGTTGGGCGGTAATTCCAAAGTATGGCACTCAACAATGAAAATAAATTCGTCTCGTTTTGAAAATTTATCACCTTTTCTTGAATATACGAAAAACGATCTATGTAGGAGTCGAAAGTTTCAGCGCAGTCCTCTCTCCCCTCTCCTCCCCCCACGAAGAAAGAATATAGCACGATGGGGAAATACCCGGGAAAATAATGTGAGAACTACGGAGAAGTAGATGATTGCGTTTTGAATTGTCGAGAGGGTGCTAAACGATGATGATCACGTTCGCACTGTGAATGGAGTGAAATGTTTTCTTTAAGAGACGCCCTGTAGATGGTTTATATTATAATTATTCTACCCCATATTATGATAAATATGACGCGCGATTGTATGTATGTATATTAAACGGATCGATTTGCAAGTACAAACGCGCACTCATTAATAATTTCACCTGAAAAGGCAAATTTCCCACACAAAAGCAACAGCGTCATGTTTATGGAAGTAAGATAGGGGTCCATATATCATATTTTACATAACCTGTGTGTACGCTTATCTACTATGCATATATGTATGCTATGTAGCTCTATAGTACATACATATATGTGCTGGTATATAGTACACTCACGGTTGTAGAGATCCATTGTAATTTTCCAGGATGCAAGCAAGAGCTGGCAACGTTGTGCAGGTACAAAGATGTCTACATATAACATACACTAATACTTATAAGTATTTCACCGTTTCTCTGTATTATTTTTAAACGTTTCGAAAGATTTAGGTTCAAGACATTCGACGACATCCCGAACAGAAAGAGTACGTCCACAGTCGCTCGACGTGAACAGGCTGTACACAACCGCCGACAATCTTATGATCACCTCGTTTTGCGTTTAAGCTAGCTAAACTGAGTTGCCTTCACAAATAGCTCAACAAAACCAGCTCTAAACTAACTAAGCTGCTTTCAACCAACCAAACTGCTTTCTAAACTAGCTCAAAACATGTTTTAAACCAAAAATAATCCGATTTCACAAACAGATTAAAACAAGCTCAATACCAGCTAAACTGCTTTGACAGCCAGGTTAAGGCCAGCTATAAGCTAGCTAAGTTGTTTTCTAAACCAGCTCAAAACATGATTTAAAACAGATCAAAGTCGGCTCTCAATCAGCTAAGCTGTTCGGCTCTCAATCAGCTAAGCTACTGTCATAACCACAACTAAACTGTTTTCATTATTAGATCAAAACCAGCTCTAAACCAGTTAGGATTCTTTGAAAACCAAATCAAATCCAGCTAAGCTGCTTTTACAACCAGATCAAGACCAGTTCTAAACCAGCTAAGTTGCTTTCTAAACCAGCACAAAACAAGATTTAAACCATATAATTCGCTTTCAAAAACTGATCAAAACAAGCTCTAAACTAGCTAAGCTGCTCGCAGGACCAACTCTACACCAGCTAAGCTACTTCCTAAATCAGCTCAAAGGCATATTTCAGTCAACTAAACTCTTTTTATAACTAGATCAAAACCAGCTCTAAAGCAGTTAGGATTTTCTCAAAACCAAATCAAATTCAGCTAAGCTGCTTTTACAACCAGATCAAGACCAGTTCTAAACCAGCTAAGTTGCTTCCTAAACCAGCACAGAACAAGATTTAAACCATATAATTCGCTTTCAAAAACTGATCAAAACAAGCTCTAAACTAGCTAAGCTGCTCGCAGGACCAACTCTACACCAGCTAAGCTACTTCCTAAATCAGCTCAAAGGCATATTTCAGTCAACTAAACTCTTTTTATAACTAGATCAAAACCAGCTCTAAACCAGTTAGGATTCTTTGAAAACCAAATCAAATCCAGCTAAGCTGCTTTTACAACCAGATCAAGACCAGTTCTAAACCAGCTAAGTTGCTTCCTAAACCAGCACAAAACAAGATTTAAACCATATAATTCGCTTTCAAAAACTGATCAAAACAAGCTCTAAACTAGCTAAGCTGCTCGCAGGACCAACTCTACACCAGCTAAGCTACTTCCTAAATCAGCTGAAAGGCACATTTTAGTCAACTAAACTCTTTTTATAACTAGATCAAAACTAGCTCTAAAGCAGTTAGGGTTCTTTCAAAACCAAATCAAATTCAGCTAAGCTGCTCTTACAACCAGATGAAGACTAGTCCTAAGGCAGCTAAGTTGCTTTCTAAACCAGCACAAAACAAGGTTTAAACCATATAATTCGTTTTCAAAAACTGATCAAAACAAGCTCTAAACTAGCTAAGCTGCTCGCAGGACCAACTCTACACCAGCTAAGCTACTTCCTAAATCAGCTGAAAGGCACATTTTAGTCAACTAAACTCTTTTCATAACTATATCAAAACCAGCTCTAAAGCAGTTAAGATTCTTTCAAAACCAAATCAAAACCAGCTCAGATCAAAGCTCTGCTCTTACAACCAGATCAAGACTAGTTCTAAGCCAGCTAAGTTTTTTTTCTAAACCAGCACAAAACAAGATTTAAACCATATAATTCGCTTTCAAAAACTGATCAAAACAAGCTCTAAACTAGCTAAGCTGCTCTCACGACCAACTCTACACCAGCTAAGCTACTTCCTAAATCAGCTCAAAGGCACATTTTAGTCAACTAAACTCTTTTCATAACTATATCAAAACCAGCTCTAAAGCAGTTAAGATTCTTTCAAAACCAAATCAAAACCAGCTCAGATCAAAGCTCTGCTCTTACAACCAGATCAAGACTAGTTCTAAGCCAGCTAAGTTTTTTTTCTAAACCAGCACAAAACAAGATTTAAACCATATAATTCGCTTTCAAAAACTGATCAAAACAAGCTCTAAACTAGCTAAGCTGCTCGCAGGACCAACTCTACACCAGCTAAGCTACTTCCTAAATCAGCTCAAAGGCACATTTTAGTCAACTAAACTCTTTTTATAACTATATCAAAACCAGCTCTAAAGCAGTTAGGATTCTTTCAAAACCAAATCAAAACCAGCTCAGATCAAAGCTCTGCTCTTACAACCAGATCAAGACTAGTTCTAAGCCAGCTAAGTTTTTTTTCTAAACCAGCACAAAACAAGATTTAAACCATATAATTCGCTTTCAAAAACTGATCAAAACAAGCTCTAAACTAGCTAAGCCGCTCGCAGGACCAACTCTACACCAGCTAAGCTACTTCCTAAATCAGCTGAAAGGCATATTTCAGTCAACTAAACTCTTTTTATAACTAGATCAAAACCAGCTCTAAAGCAGTTAGGATTCTTTCAAAACCAAATCAAATCCAGCTAAGCTGCTTTTACAACCAGATCAAGACCAGTTCTAAACCAGCTAAGTTGCTTTCTAAACCAGCACAAAACAAGATTTAAACCATATAATTCGCTTTCAAAAACTGATCAAAACAAGCTCTAAACTAGCTAAGCTGCTCGTAGGACCAACTCTACACCAGCTAAGCTACTTCCTAAATCAGCTGAAAGGCATATTTCAGTCAACTAAACTCTTTTTATAACTAGATCAAAACCAGCTCTAAAGCAGTTAGGATTCTTTCAAAACCAAATCAAATCCAGCTAAGCTGCTTTTACAACCAGATCAAGACCAGTTCTAAACCAGCTAAGTTGCTTTCTAAACCAGCACAAAACAAGATTTAAACCATATAATTCGCTTTCAAAAACTGATCAAAACAAGCTCTAAACTAGCTAAGCTGCTCGTAGGACCAACTCTACACCAGCTAAGCTACTTCCTAAATCAGCTCAAAGGCACATTTTAGTCAACTAAACTCTTTTCATAACTAGATCAAAACCAGCTCTAAAGCAGTTAGGATTCTTTCAAAACCAAATCAAAACCAGCTCAGATCAAAGCCCTGCTCTTACAACCAGATCAAGACTAGTTCTAAGCCAGCTAAGTTTTTTTTCTAAAGCAGCATAAAACAAGATGTAAACCATATAATTCGCTTTCAAAAACCGATCAAAACAAGCTCTAAACTAGCTAAGCTGCTCGCAGGACCAACTCTACACCAGCTAAGCTACTTCCTAAATCAGCTCAAAGGCACATTTTAGTCAACTAAACTCTTTTTATAACTATATCAAAACCAGCTCTAAAGCAGTTAGGATTCTTTCAAAACCAAATCAAAACCAGCTCAGATCAAAGCTCTGCTCTTACAACCAGATCAAGACTAGTTCTAAGCCAGCTAAGTTTTTTTTCTAAACCAGCACAAAACAAGATTTAAACCATATAATTCGCTTTCAAAAACTGATCAAAACAAGCTCTAAACTAGCTAAGCTGCTCGCAGGACCAACTCTACACCAGCTAAGCTACTTCCTAAATCAGCTCAAAGGCACATTTTAGTCAACTAAACTCTAAACTAGCTAAAGTGCTATCACAACCCTATGAAATCATATATTATGCTGAAAAAGTTTCCTGAGTTTTAAAATTAAAAATCTCGATCTATATCTCGTTTCTCCGGCCGATTCTTTTTTATGTTGTCTTGACCTGATCCAGTGCCAGAACGTCACAAATTAAGCGGCTCGACGTCTTCCAAAATCGCGTATAATAGCGCCCCGATACGTCAGCAATGTACAAATTCATCATGACCCTATTTCTTTCCACGCTGACTCAGCATACTATGGTGGTATGGTCAGAGGAATACTACAGACGGGGTTGGGATCGAAGAATTTGGTCCACCAGGATTTGAGGGAGTTCGACCCCGATAAGATATCAGGAGAAGGTGCGTCCTCGAAGCCGATATCTAGAAACGAGTCCGGAACGAGCTATTCATTTTGATTCATCTAATAATCCGGTTTGCTAACGAAGTATTTAACGATTTAGAAGAGTTGTTTTTACGATAAGAATGCACGCTACTGTTTTCGAGCATAAAGGGCAAGCTTTAGTAAGTAGTGACACAATACTTATAATCATTGTATTAATAAAAATATAATTTGAAAATTTAGAAAATATGAAAATATTATTAGATTTCTAGCGCTTCCGGTTATACCGGAAATCGCCATGTATTTTATTAATTTTAATGGAACACCTGTATATTTTTACACATTTGGATTCACCTATTTATAAGCTTTATGAATATCTTTACTTTTTGCAATTTGATTCGTGCGTTTTGTATTTATTCGATTTTTTCTGAAAAAATTTGCTTTAGCAGACATTTATTCAAAAAATCAGAGGACACTCGATTTTTCGGATATAAGTTTAGAATTCATAGTGTACTTAAACGACATGTTGGACTATATTTCAGCGCCGAGAACGGCTGATTACTTTACTACGGCACCTTAATTTTTCGAAATTTTGAAGAAATTATGGTTCTTCAAAATTTCGACAAGTTAACGTGCCATAGTAAAATAACCACGCAATGTAGACAGCCGTTTTCGGCGCTGAAATATACTCCAACATGTTGTTTAAGTATATTACGAATTTTAAGTTGATATTCGAAAAATCGAGTCTCCCCTGATTTTTTGAATAAATGTTTGCCAGAGAAAATTTTTTCAGAAAAAATCGAATAACTACAAAACGCACGAATCAAATTGTAAAAAGTAAAGATATTCATAAAGCTTAAAAATAGGGAAATCTAAATATGTAAAAATATACAGGGTGTTCCATTAAAATTAATAAAGTAGATGGCGATTTCCGGTATAACCGGAAGCGCTAGAAATTTAATAATATTTTCATTGAAGAGAACATAATCGATTATATATAATTCTGAATTTTAAAATTTATATTTTAACCAGAACGCCATTAACTCGTTGAGACATCCTATATAGACCTTTTGCACAAATTCAGAGCCCGAGGTAGCTCGTGTTGTGGCCGATGTTTTATCTCGGTTCGGCGAACAAAGCGTGCAAACCTACTATAGCTATAGGGAACGGGGGAGTGGGAGAGGGATACCCGCTCTTGGCAAAAGCGGGGGGGTGTGGTAGGGTACTCTATAATGAGGGGTTAGACGTGCATCATAATCGAACTATAATACGAGAGAGAAACTGATATGGTCCGAACAACTACGAACACTTTATAATTTGGCAGGGCTAAAATGACTGTAATATTGGAATAATGTATATAATCAAGGGTTGTTGTGGTAGAACGTTCGTTTTTTGTTTTTAATTGTATTTTTAAGTTACTCTACGATCGTCTCCTTTAAAGTTCCTAGAGCACCGCTTACGTTAGAGAGGGGCGTTGTCGGTGCAGGTTAGAGAGATTCGTTTGAATTCTGATTTCCGATTCGCGCACAATATTTCACTTTTTCAATTAAATTGTGATGGGTAAATTGGCGGTTGCGGCTCAATAAGGAAATAGCTTTCGTATTTTATCTAGAATTAAAATCTGTGTGTGCGTGTACCTTTATTTATCGATGTTTTAAAAACTTAATAATAATTATTGCATTAACAAAACTAATTAAAGCCCCGGTTTTGATTGCTTTGTTTATGCTTAATATTTAAGAGATTATATCGGGGTGTAGTAGCAATAGTATCAACCTAAAACGAACAATTAAACGAGTACTTCCAACAGGATTTGACAGAACAGACAGAGCACCAAAGCGTGTCCCTCACTGCCCGAGGCTCACCGTCCCTTTCTGATGACATTAAATCTGTCCAATTTAATATATCGTGATGTTGCACGGACGGACGGTCGATAGAAAGCACGGGAACAAACACGTTTCGACTTGAAACGTTGTCCATTACCAGGGAAGATCGTTTTAATTCGATTAGGTGAAATTTGAACAAAATCTGTTGTTTTCCAATTTACAATTTGAATATTCCCGCCAATTAATAGCTATTAGAGTAGTTCTTAGTATGTTCAGTGTTCATGTAGTTGATGTATGTCTAAATGAATGAAGTAAACGAAACTGTTATTATTTATTTGATAAATAATACGTGATTAATCACAGGTTATGGGGCCAGGAAGCTATCATTCTGAAAGTTAATGTGATCACGGTTGTGCAAGTAATTTAGGAAATAATCTAAAAGGAAAACTTGTGTGCAGTAACCGGTAACAGCAAAATGGCCGCTACAAACAGAATGGTGTATTAAGTGTGTTAACGGAAGATGCACTAACTGAGGCAACGGCATTGGCAGCTTTTAATAAGAATGATATCAAGGCACGTTGTATTATTACACAATGTCTGGCTGACAATGTCTTAGAAATCGTAAAAATAAAGAAAACTGCAAAGGAAATAATGGAATCATTGAGCGTGACATATTCTAAAAAAGGCCTAGCTACACAAGCACAACTACAAAGAAAATTAAGATCCATGAAATATACAGGTACAGGTCCTTTAAGTAATTTTTTAGTGGACTATGAACAGACGGTATCGGAATTGAAAAATGCAGGTGGAAAAATTGCCTGAATCATACAGTGCTATCACTACAGCGATAGATGTTTTATTTTGTCAAGAAGAGAACAAAATGATCTTGGATTTTGTGAAAAATAAATTACTTCAGGAGGAAGACCGACAACAGAAGAGTGTGGAAACTACCAATGATCATGTGGCATTTGCAAACAACAGAAAACAATGGCATTTCAGAAGATCATTTAAGAAGAATGCACAAAAAACAAACAACCTTGAAAATAATCATACGACTGTGTTTCCCTATAAATGTTACGGTTGCGGAAAGGAAGGGATTGTCCCATAAAAAAATCTGCAAATTGTACTCAAGGCAATGGAAATGAGGCAAATTGTAGATACTGGAAATACAACGAAAGAAAATGAAATCTGTTTTCAAGCAAGTACAATTGAAAGTGAAAATGCGGGCAAGATAACTGAAGATATGGGGAAAACATTAACAACGATTTCAAGTTCTTTAATGGTGAGTAACGAATCAAATATAACATTTATAATGGATTCTGATTCCACAAACCACTTAGTAAACCCCTCTGTTGGAAAGTATCTAGTTAATGTCCAAAAAGTGGATTTTTCCATAGATGTGGTAAAAAAGGGAGAAGTAATTAGAGCACAGAAATCTGGCACTTTCCATGTCGAGAGTGATAATGGTATACCAATAAAAATTGAAAATGTTATAGAATGTTATAGAAGAACAAGGACTACAAGTCTTATTCGAAAATGGAACAATTAAAATTATGAGCAATGCTAAAGCAATGCCAATATTAGTGAGGATATGGAATTATGGCACAAACGAATGGGTCAGTCGTCCCTATATCCAGCAAATAAGCCTCTGCGATGTATGCCTGAGAGGTAAACAAACAAGAAATGCATTCCATAAATTACCAGAAGAGAAAAAGCCCAAAAGAGTATTAGAATTAGAATGAAGGGAATGAAGGTATGAGATTTTTTACATATTGTTACCTAATGCGAACAAAAACTGAAGTTGTACAAAAATTTAAAGAGTATGAAGCGCTTGTTACAGCCCAATTTGAGAGCAGAATATCACGTTTCAGATGTGATAATGGAGGAGAATATACCTCAACTGATTTTAAAGCCTTCTGTAAAGCAAAAGGTATTCAAATTGAATACACCATTCCCAGAAATCCAGAACAGAATGGAATTTGTGAAAGATTAAATAGAACCCTATTGAATATGGTGAGGTGTCTATTAATACATACAGTCAAGTATGGAAAAACAGTTTTGGGGAGAGGCCGCAAGGACATTATTAACAGAACCGAGACACGAACACTACCAGCACGGCAAACTCCAGCTGAAATATGGTTCAAAAGAAAGATCATCAGAATTTTTTGATCAAAAGCTTATGCCCGTGTGCCAAAGGAGGAACGCAATAAGCTTGATGAAAGATCAACGCAGATGGTGATGATTGATTATTCTCCAAATGGATATCGCTTATGGAACGCAGAAGGGAACAAAGTGGTGACTGCAAGAAGTGTCGTATTTGACGAAAACTTTAACGAAGAGACAAAAACAGAATTGCCAATAGAAACATCAACAGAAACAAAAATTGAAGAAAAGATCAACAACAAAGTACACATAAAAAGTACTAGAAACAGAAAAGTGCCAGTAAAGTTGCAAGATTATGAAACAAACTTCACGGCTGTATTATCAACAGGGCATCTACCATCTGAGATACGTACAACTTACGAAGAAGCTATTAGTACTGGATGGAAAGATGCAATCAACGAAGAACTGAAAAATCTGAAACAAAATGAAATATGGGAGTTCTGTTCACCACCCATAGACGAAATAATCATCGAATGCTTTTTCTGCTTACTATAGTAGCTATATTTAATTGCAGAGTTCAAATATTGCGTAATATAGATACTACACCCAAAAAGAGGATAAGAAAATCCAAAAAAACTATACAAGAGGCTATAAACTTGGTGTTAGAAGGTAGAATGTCTATTAGATCAGCTGCATCTGAATTTGATATATGTAGCTAAATCCATGCTAGCTCGACTAGTGACGCAGGCAAAAGCATGTATTCCTGAAAATAAGTTTGTTTATGAGCCACAGATTGGAAACAGAAGAGTGTTTTCTCTTGAAGAAGAGATAAGCTTGAGCCAATATCTCAAAATTTCCTCAAAAATGGCGCATGGTCTCACATATTTACAAACTCGAGAACTTGCATACCAATACGCTGCGAAATTAAATAAAGAGATGCCAAAAAATTGGACAACTGAGAAAAAAGCAGGTGTGGATTGGATGAAACTCTTTATGAAGAGACATCCTGAGCTGTCACTACGCCGTCCAGAGAAAACAAGTTTGTCGCGGGCAACCGCTTTTAATCCAACGACAGTAAAGACATTTTTCGAAAACTTGGAGAAAGTGTTAAAAAGAATTTATAACGCTGACGAAACCGGCTTAACTACCGTTACTGAGCTGCCCGCTGAACGTGGAGCTAAGCAAGTAGGACAGGTTACCTCAGCTGAACGGGGACAGCTTGTAACAATGTTGGCATTTGTTTCTGCCTCAGGTAACCACGTTCCTCCCGTTTTCATATTTCCTAGGGTTCGGTTTAAGGACTTTATGCTGGAAGATTGCCCTACCGGAAGCCTAGGCTTATGTCACAAAAGTGGATGGATTACATCTGATAACTTTTATCTGGCATTCAAACATTTCGTGGGAAAAGTACGACCATCTAAAGAAAACCCGGTTTTACTACTAATTGACAATCACGAGAGTCACATTAATATCGATGTCATATATTACGCCCGTGAAAATGGAGTAATAATATTAACATTTCCGCCACACTGCAGTCATAGGCTGCAGCCCTTAGACATCTCGGTATTCGGGCCATTTAAAAATTATTATTTTAAGTTGCCCAAAATGATTGGATGGTATCAAACCCGGGTAAAACGATATCAATTTATCATTTACCAAAATTAGCCAATTCTGCTTTTATAAGCGCTTTTACGCCTAAGAATATTTGTGCCGGATTTTCAAAGGCTGATATTTATCCATTTCATAAAAATATATTTGGGGAACAAGATTTTCTATACGCGTCTGTAACAGATCACGAAGATCCAAACAAACAAATTGAACAAGAAGCGCCAAATCTAGAAGCTGGACCCTCCACTGAATCACAGCATTCCTGCTCCACTGACCCATCTATAATTATATCACCTGCTTCCATTAAACCATTTCCAAAGGCACCTCCTAGACAACTTAATCGAAGAGGAAGAAAAAAGGGACTAGTCGCATTATCACTGCCAGTCCAGAGAAAAATGAAATAGAGGAAGCCTGTGCATTAAAAAAATTAGACTAAACAAGATCAACGCAGATGTGAAAATAAAAGCAATTAAAAAAAAGTTTTGCAAAGTGATAGCAGTGAAAGCAGCAATGAAGAAGATGTTGTCTATGCCGAGAGTGACAATTCTTTCGATTGGGAGGTCGAGGAAGAAACGAAGCACGTTGAGAATGATTGTTTTAACTTGAATGATTTTGTCGTCGTTAAATTTGTGAAAAAGAAAATGATTAGACATTTTATTGGACAAATAAATAAAATCATGGAAAATGGAGAAGTCAGTGTTAAGTTTTAAAAAAAAGTGAATAACAGTTCCTACCACTTTGTTTTTCCTGAGAATGATGACATAGCTGATATCGATAAAGAGGATATAGTACTCAAACTACCCCCGCCTCTTGATAATGCCGGAACTGCAAGAGTTAAAGCTTTTTTTTCATTTAATATTGATTTATCACACCTACTTTAAATGTTTTTGTATGTGTCCCTTTCAGCCCCAAATGTGTCCCTTTTAATCCGGTGAAATGTGTTGAAAGGGACAAATACTGTGGAATGTATTTTTCCAATTTTTTTGTATTAAGAACTTATATTTGATAAATAATACGTGATTAACCACAAAATCCAGGAATTAAATTTAATATGAAAGGGATTCGCGTAATGATTGATGTATTTATTTTCTCTCTATGTGTGTGTGTGTTTTTTTCGTCCCCTTCCATCTTCGTGTTATACGTACAAGACGGCGGTTGTGGTCGTGCTGTTTCCTTAGTGATAGTGCCCTTTTCGGATAGATTTAAATTGTCTGGGAGTAATTGATTGCTTTCTCGAGATACAAGGACGGGCGCACATCGAAGCTAAGGTGTAATTTATTGTTGTGGAAGAAGTGCTCACTCTTTTTTTTTTTGTGAGGAGGGGCGGGTGAAAGTAAATTGAAATTCTTCTGTTGGTGTTAGGCAGAAATTAAGGTTAGATTTATTTCGACAGATGGATATTAGTCAATTAATTAATATTTATATTTGGAAAATTCCTGGAAGCATGCGTGGAAATATCAACCAGAAAAAATTAATGTTATATTGTTTGTTCTGCTGACCTGAACACTATAGACGCACGAAAATGGATATTAGAAATTAAATTGGAAAACTTCGAGGCTTCTAAGAAGACGATACTATTCCAAGGTACTTGGTGGCAATTGAAACTTTTTTATTTACCAACATATTTGTTAATACTTAATCATCAAGCACTGGATTAAAGAGTCTCATACTTTTAGATTCATAGACAGATCACTGTTGTTTTGCTTGTCATAAAAATCAAATGTCAGATGATACCCGAACATATTAACCTTATTGTTTCTTAACCTTCATCAGGATGGTTTTATTTAACCGCAATCTTGTGCAATTTCTCTCCTGCTTGTAAATGAATTAATATACGAACTCTATCAGCTACTGTAAGCTTTCGTGCTATCGTAAAAATGTATTTAATTGACGTTTTAAAATTTTAAATAATTTGACGTTTAAATGTCAAAATACTAAAGCTGCGTTCGGCATGTATACTCTAATAAGGGTCATATTTACGAGGGAAGATCAGTAAGTACCCGTGTTTGAAGATAGGTGGCGCTGCTGAGGAAAGTTGGCATTACCGTCGTATACTACCATCTGTCAGACAACACTATAATAAATTTCAGACTGATTCATACGTTAGTTTTTATTTGGCAGCCATTTGTATTACACGTGTTTCGTGTTTCTCGATAAAATGGAAAAAGTTGTCCAATATGTTTGGACCTCTTTAAGAGAAATTCGCAGGAGTTTTTGCGTCGAGTCGTCACCGTCCGTCGATGAAACCTGGATCCATTATTATACGCCAGAGTCCAAGCGCCAGTCGAAACAATAGATTTTTCTGGGTGAATCTGCTCCGAAAAAGGCAAAGACGGTCGCAGCGGCCGGAAAGGTCATGGCCACGATTTTTTGGGATTCCAAAGGAATAATCGTCATGGACTTTTTGCAGAAAGGAAGAACGGTCACGGGACAGTATTACAGTGAATTATTGGACCGATTCGATATAAAAAAAAAGTGTTGTTTCACCACGATAATGCCCCAGCACATTCATCCAGAATTGTCGCGGCAAAGTTGCATGAACTGCACTACCAAGTGCTGCCGCACCCACCGTACTCGCCTGACTTGGCTCCCTGCGACTTCTTTCTGTTCCCCAACATGAAAACGTGGCTCCGGGGAAAAAGATTCAGCTCAAACGAGGAGGTTATCGTCGAGACAGAAGCGTATTTTGCAGAGTTTGACAAATCGTATTTTTTGGAGGGGTTAAAGATATGGCAGAAACGTTGGGAAAAGTGTATTGTACTAAGAGGTGATTACGTTGAAAAATTAAAAAAAAAAATTGTGAGAAACTTCCGTCTTCTTTCCTAACACGGGTATTTATTGATCCGCCCTCGTATAGTCCGTGCTTGAGGTTGTGTCGATGCTTGAGCATGCGATTTTGACGTAAATGTCATTACAAATCTGTCAAAATCGCGTGCTCAAGCATCGACACAACCTCAAGCACGGACTATAAATATGACCCTTATTAGAGTAGATCAAAAGGAGTAGAGTATGAACAGAGCAGAGTGAATAGAGTTTGAAACGAGGTTGGTAACACAGATTGACAACAGGAAGTATCAGCCGTAAGATAAAACAAAGCCGCATACTGGAAGAATGTAAACAACAAGATAGAAGGACGACAGAAAGATGATTATGCTTAATTTAAAACCAGAATAAATCACAATTAAAATTTGTTGTATTAGCTATCAATACATCAATACATTTGTCAAGTTTGAATCTTGCTTAGAGCGCTATGTTGGCAGCAGTTGGTGTAATTTTTTAATTTTTGTATTCATCAAAAGCTGTCGGATTCTAATCAAACCCCGCTATTTTTAACAAATTTACCTCAGTCTATGACATTATAATAACAACATGCTTGGATCTGACAGAACTTACGACGTAAATATGACAGATGTTCATGTTTGATCGACACAATGGGTTGGTAGAGCAGGAGAAAAGAGTATCCGGACAGTGCGCGAAAGAAGGAGGCTTCTTACTCAAACCCTATTGTCCTAGAGTGCATACAAATAATGTCTGTGCCACAGACAGTCCAAGTCAATAAAGTACCCGTGCATTTTGAGTGAAGGGCGTCTTTCTTACAAGCACTGGCAGGATACTTTTTTCTCCTGCTGTACATTGTAAACGAGTCATTTTCTTGGAGGTTATTGTGATGCAAATATAATCTGTCAATGTGACAGCCATGATTGACATTTCATATGACAGATCGAGAATCATTTTATAATGCAAACACACGAGAAGAACAGTTTTTTTTTTTTTTTTAGTTACCATCTTTGGCAAATTAAATGCGAATTTTTCAGCGAGGAATTTCCATTTACTAAAAAAAGGCTGTACTTGGAAGCAAATTTCATTTCTCTAAAAGAGAGTACTGCTTTGATGTACTTCTTTAGAGTAATTAAATTCACTTTAAAGCGAAGCCTTTCTTTACAAAATCGACATTCTCCGATTAAAAATTCGCATTTAAATTGCCAAAGATGGTACATACATACCTCCTGTAGCGGCTTATGCAGAATTCATCATCTCTTCGATGTTCTGCGAAATATTAAGAAATTACGCTCAGTCGACGAATATAAATTGGTGTTTATGGTTAAGGACAGAACACCAATGCAATCTTTGTAGCTGCAACGTAAAAGAGATGAATTGGAGGTCAGGAAATTTGCCAACGAAACAAATCTGATTATTAACATTGTGAATAAAGATATGCCGGTAATTGTGAACGCTACCATTCGTCAGGGTTCAGCAGTTTTAAATTGTTTTCGTAGTGTCCGAACTAAACTAGACAATATTTACTCTGCAAGTAATACATTGGACTTTGACGGACTATTTCTTGTTAAGATTAATACACTATTTAAACTTATATTAGTTTTAACATAGATCTTAATTTCTCAAACTTAACACAACCTAATGATTTGGTAAATATATCAGCTAACTGATTTTCTGAATTAACTTTACAAATTTTAATTAAGTACCTTTTCCTTGACATAGTCATTTACATAATGATAACTTACGTCTATATGTTTGCTTCTTTTTGTAAAATTGCCATTTATAGCTAAGTCTTTTGCGGCAGAATTATCTTCATAGATTTTAATCGGATCAGTAACAATAATTGATAAGTCTTTAGCAATTCCTTTTAAGAAAAGTAACTCGTCAACTGCTTCAGCAAGTGCAATATACTCAGCATGACATGACGATTTTGTCACTGACTTTTGTTTTCGTGAGATCCATAGCACTGGGTTTCCAAAGACATGAATTAAAATACCACTTCGCGATTTTCTATCTACTATATCCCCAGCCCAATCTGCATCAACGAAACAATCTAGTGCAGTATTATTATGTCCGTCAAATTTTAATACTAAATCTCTTGATCTATACAAATACTTTAAAACGCGTAGTGCATACTTGAAATGAGTACCTGAGTAACTATTCTGAAAACCGCTTAAATAGTTAACAGCGTAAGAAATATCTGGTCTCGTTCCTTGACTTATATATAATAATGCTCCTATTAAATTTTTATACTTTATGTTGAAATCACATACCTCTGCAGGTTCTAATTTTAAATTTGTTTCCATGGGGGTTCTGTAGGTTTTCCTTCTAAAATTTGATACCTTTCTGCTAATGATTTGATATATGATTTTTGACTTAAATTCATTAATTTTTCGTTTTGACTATACTCTATTTCGATTCCTAAAAATTTTTGACTTTACCTAAATCTTTCATTTTAAAATTTTGACTCAATTTTTGTTTAACTTTTATCAACTCGTTGTGGTTAGAACTACAAATAAGTAAATCGTCAACATACAATATAATGTACATTTGTAGTGTTTCTGACACACTCATGAATAGACAGTTATCATATTTTGACCTACTAAATCCTAACGATGTTATATAATTGTTAAAACATTCATACCATGTTCTAGGACTTCCTCTCAAACCATATAACGACTTTTTCAACAAACATACTTTATTTTGTTCAGACCTGAAACCGTCAGGCTGGTCAATGTATACTTCAGAGTTGATTTTTCCATTTAAAAAGGCGGTCTGTACGTCCATTTGTTCAATAAATAATCCTCGATTACATGCAGCCGACAAATATGTTTTTACGGTTGGCATTTTCGCTACCGGCGAATATATGTCCTCATCTGGCAAGCTTGGTTGTTGGTATCCTAGTGCCACTAACCTGGCTTTGTATTGGCCATTTGGTTTGATTCTATAAACCCATTTAACTTGTATTACCTTTGAATCATCCGGAACTTCTTCAATATCAACCAGTGACCAGGTATCATTTTCTATTAATGATTCAAATTCTTTATCCATCGCTTTCTTCCAATGAACTTTTTCATTTGAATTCATAGCTTCATGATAGGTATTTGGTATTGTAACATCAGAAAAATTTGCATCTATTAAATAATCACTGTGCCATCTTGGTTTCTTAATGTCACGTTTTGGTCTAATGTCTGATTCTTCTTTGCTTTCTTCATTACTGTCTTCAGTAACCAGATCTTCTTCTTCTGTTTCATTCTTTTCGTCTTCTTTTGAGGTGTTTGTTTCATTATCCGTATTTTCAAACTCATTACTTAGTATTCTAAGAAATGCTTCATTTTTCTCTATAAATTCAACGTGGCGACTTACAATTATCTGTTGGTCAACCAAAATGCGATATCCCATATCATCATATCCAACTAATGTACCTTTCATTGATTTGGGTGACAACTTAGATTCTCTATTTACTTCTGGTATTCTGACAAATGCCGTGCTTCCATACATTTTTAAATTTGATATATTTGGTTTTCTTCCAAAGAATAGTTCATATGGTGTCAGTTTAAATTCGATTCACTAAATATGCTGCAGTTTTAACACATTCAGGCCAGAATTTTTTTTCTAAATTACCTTCATTCAGTAAACACCGTGCTCTATCCATAATGGTACGATTGTATCTCTCAGCCATTCCATTCAGTTCATGTGTGTATGCTGGACTTGGTCTCAGCCAGATACCTTTATTTTTAGCAAATGAATAAAACTTTCTATTTAAATATTCTGTACCTCGATCACACCTAATCTCTTTTATTTTACTGTCTGATTGATTTTCAATTCTATTTACATATTTTTCAAAACAGTCAAATACTTCATTCTTGCTTTTAATACAATAAACAACTGCGATTCTACTAAAATCATCAATAAAACTTACAAAATATCGTTCCCCATTAAAACCTACTTGTTTAATTGGTCCATTCACATCTGTATGAATTATTTCAGCTATTCTATTTGCCCTTGTCCTATTATGGTCAAATTTTAAGTTACTCATTTTTGATATAAAACATGTTTCGCATTTTAAATTAATACTTTCTATGCTCTGTGGTAAACCCTTTGCTAATTGATCTCTACACATAACAGTTAAATCTCTGAAGTTAACATGCCCTAATGTTCGATGCCATTTCTCTTTAAGTGTCAAAGAATTACATGCAAAACTTTTTACATTATCTGTGATGACATAACCTGTTAATACATATAAATTTTTACTTTTCAAGGCAATAGCAATTTTCTTATTATTCTGATTGAAAATTTCACAATGTTCTTTTTCTGTCCATAATTTATTTCCAAAATCAGTTATTTTTGAAACACTTAATAAATTCTGAGACATATTTGGTGCATAATAACAATTTTTAATACTAACAGTACTCAATTCTTTATCTACGATACAATTCATTTCAATTGTTCCTATGCCTAACGCTTTAATTAAATGACCATCACCTACCTTAATGTTTACATTTGTTGTTAATTCTATATATTTTGCAAAATACCTCTTGTCATTTACGATATGATCTGAACATCCACTATCTAATAACCATGTAATACTGTCAGATGGAGCTTCATTTGGTGGATTCATGTTGGTTGCGTTCATAACAGTGGCTTGAAAGGAATTTGCAGCATCTTGGTTTTCACTCGTTGAATTTCCAGCAAATCGTTGTGTTCTCATTCTTCGTCCCCTGAATCCATTGTTGTAACCTCTTCCGGAAAATGATCCTCGACCTCTTCCAGGATTACTTCTATTCCAATCTTGACCTTGTGTTACTTTGGACTTTTCTTCATCTCTACTCGGTGCTTGGTTATTTTGAGATCGACAATATTTTTGTATATGTCCATACCTTCCACATTTAAAACACTTAATATTTGTATTACTGTATGCAGTTTTATCACGATGACTTGTTTGTGATGTAAATACTGTTCCTTGATTGTCACTACTCGTATCTCTAGTTTTCTTGAAGTCAATTAACAACTGACTTTTAACATATTCTACTGTTTTCTTATCATCTGGCAACGCATCCACAATATCTATAATGTGACTGTAAGATGAGGGTAATGCAAGCAGTAAGTAGTTCAGTCGATCATCCTCTGATACAGTTTCACTTGTGCTTTTTAATTCATTCACCAGCTGTTCAAACTTTGTGATGAATTCCATAGGGTCTTCATTTTCCTTCATTTTCAATTCTAATAATTTACGTTTGGTTAATAATCGCAACGTTGTCGAAGTCGGTTTATATATTGAGTTTAATTTTTCTATCATTTCTTTTGCGGTTGGTTCATTTATTATTAGTTCTAGCTGTGAGTCTGACATGCATTGTACAATGATGTTTCTCGCTTTTAAATCCTTCTTTTTCCATTCCTTTTTTTCTGCCTCTTCTGTTGGTATCGGTTCTTTTAATATTGTTTCTACGTCTTTGCTCTCCAGGAAAAGAGTTAATCTGAATTTCCATTTATTCCAATCGTTTCCCGCGAATAAGGGTAAATGTTCTCGCTTGTCTTCTTCCGCCATTATGATTCTGTTCCAGTACGTGTAATTTATTCTTCAAACTACCTCACAATACAACTCTATTCCGAACTACGGACTCTTGCTACCATGTTAAGATTAATACACTATTTAAACTTTGTATGTGTTTTATTATACGTACTTTATAATTACTAATATAAACAAATATAAAACTATACACCGATACGACATTACTCTGTCATGTTTTATATTATGCAACCTGTTTTTATACTACCAACTTACTAATAATAAAAATAACTGCTAAAAGGACGTTGATATCCAACATTTCTTACTGAAACTTGGTTGGATCCCGAAGCATCGTGAATGCAGATCTGGATTGTGATATTAACCCTATTTCTTTCGACATTTGAGAGATAATCAGTTCTGACGTTATGAAGAGTCTTGGAAAACTTAAAACTGATATTATCAGCGGCCATAACGGTCTTCCAGGGTTCCTACTTACATTTTTCAACTTGTCACTTTAACTTATCACCAAACACCACAACTTTGATTAGTTACTCGGGACACGTGTTTCAGGTGTTTGGTGATACCGATGTTTTATCTGCTTACAAAAAGGGGAATTCAAAAAACTAATTGTAAAAAGATATAGTACAAAAACACGTCATCGTTGTAACTTACCTACTTTAATTTGTTTTAGAGGAGTCTGAAAACAAAAAAAAATCGAATTAATTCTCTGTAGAAAGAATAATATCAAAACATATTCCAATTATATTCGGGCTAGTATAACCGTTGCTAAACTCCTCTTATATTAATAGGATAGAGGGAAGATAAAGGAGGAATAGCTTTTAATCATCTTTATTGTCCAATAATCCCCGACAAGGCGTTTCCCAATGGACCAAATTATATACAAGTCGACGCTTGTACTACAAAACAGTATCCCATCGCGGATATTGCAACACATCAACCCTGTTATTTATTAAAAATTGCCATCCTTACACTATACAGTGCAATGATACATATATTATTAAATAAATTTTAGAAATCCTCCTAAATATCATCAAAATCATATTTTCAAAGTTTGAGACGATGCGGCATCGCGAATAAATTAAAACGGGAGGCAATTTTAATCGAAAATTTCGCTGCTCGTTACGTTTTTAATTAATCCAATCAAGATAATTAATGATCTTCAGTCGACTCGCTACTGGTGAAATTCTAACGAAGTCTTTCGACTTCGACTTTGTAGAAGGAAATAGGAAATCGAATTTTTCAAGTTATAATTATTTGTTAACGCAAGAAAATAAAAAGACGAACATATCGAAGGAGAAATTTACTCCTACGGCGATAGAGGATGAGTGTATCGTTCTTGCTGGTAAAAGGCGAGGGGCACGAAAGAATGGTAGAGCTATTCCGGCCACATGTCGGGCCATAAACAATGGATCGAATCGACAATTCCCGCGATACCGTACGTCTGGATATGAAATTTTAGGTTGTTTTGTTATTCCTCCTTTTTTTTTATTCTTCTTTCGAATGGGAAAAGAAGTTTGTGTGTTATTGGTTTTGCACTTATGTGAGGAAAAATGGCTCAAGTTGAGATACGCGGTGTATTCGAAAAGTATTTATAATATTACAGCCAGTCCTTTTATAATTATTCCCAAAAAAATCTACGTATCTCTGTAGCTTGTTCACATCACTATATCATCCAATTCAGGCCAAAAAAAAATTGGTAATCATCGCTCTATTGACGGT
>CM043017.1:190245774-190289108 GCA_023690525.1 Holotrichia oblita
TTCACCGCATTTAGACAAAGGACATGAAGGGCTGAAAATCATCCGATAGTCGAAGGAAGTTTCCTTCGTTGGTGGCATCATGAAGCCTGTCCAAGTCGATGGCTTCGACTATCATCTTAGATAGATTTGACAGGAGCCTTCTCTTTGGCTATACGTTTAACGAGCATGATTACGTCAGCTCTCTTCCGGACGGTCGGAAATGTTCTATAAACTCGGTACAGTATTCAGTATGGCGACTAAGATGAAACTCACTTCCTCCAAGACAGTTTAGGATGACTCATTTATCTTCTATGGGATCTATAGAAAATCGTTGAATCCTTTCCCCTTGAGGAGCTCCTCCGTCCCATAACATCTTGCAGGACGAGCAATTCAGATTCAGGGATTGTCGAGCGATTTTCGACACTTTAGAGTCACCAAGGCCATAAAAAAATTGCTTTTGAAACGAAGTAGACAATGGGTGCGCTGTTCCTGGTCGTTACCCGTGCATTTGACACGGTGTGGAATCAAGTCCCGGTATACAAGATGATTGTTACAGTGTTAAATCTGCCTCCTCTTCCAAGATTGTCTGCCCTGGGATGCCACAAGGGTCGCTTTTCGGCTCAATACTGTTCTTGATCTTTATTCATGATCTTCCTAGAATACAGGGACGTCAGTTTAGTGATGTATGCGAATGATACGGCCATTTGCACGTCATCTAGAAGTGAGACACCATTTACAAAGCGGTCTAGATGAAATAGTTCGTTGGACTGCTAAACAGCCACTGAAAAGCAACGCGCGTGGTCTTGTATTGCTTAAACTCACCTCAAACGCCTAGAGACCTAACGAAACTCTGCTTGGACAGGATCACCACGTCGTCCAACCCAGTCGTGGTGGACACAGTTGGGCTCGAGCCAGACAGGCCACCACAACACCTTAGAGGACAATTGTATTGTATTGTGCTGTATTGTTGATGGGTCGTTCAGGTTACACCTCTCCTCATTAGGACCTATCGATCTATCATGATTACCCTATCCCATCAGCACCCTTCTATTCCAATGTTCTTCTCGACGAACTTCAAGACTAGTTTAAGTGCCAAGGCTTTGATCTGTTCAAGTGTTAAGGTCGCCTATCCTAGATGCTGAAACCTTTGCCGTCATAGCCAGCGCGGACTATTCCTGGAAGACAAGAGAGCTTAGCCCTGTAGAGAGAGAGAGCAAGAGAGTCACTCTCTTTAGTTGTTCCTTTGTAATTGCACAAGCACTACTCGCTTATCTTTTGCAAGTAAAGTGCGTTTGGGAATTCATTAATGTGTGTATTATATTGGAATGTACCAGTGCAAAAAGTTCAAAACATCTTGAATCTAACTCTTTCGAAACGTTTGGAAATAATACAGACAAACTGTACAATACTTATAAGTACTAGTGTATGTTTGTACACATCTTTGTACCTACACAGCATTGCTAGCGCTTGCTTGCATGCTGGAAAATTACAATAAACATGACGCTGTTGTTTTTGTGTGGGGAAATTTGCCTTTTCAGGTGAAATTATTAATGAGTGCGCGTTTGTACTTGCAAATCGATCCGTTTAATATACATACATACAATCGCGCGTCATATTTATCATAATATGGGGTAGAATAATTATATTATAAACCATCTACAGGGCATCTCCTAAAGAAAACATTTCACTGCATTACAGTGCGAACGTGATCATCATCGTTTAGCACCCACTCGAGAATTCAAAACGCAATCATCTACTTCTCCGTAGTTCTCACATTATTTTCCAGGTATTTCCCATCGTGCTATATTCTTTCTTCGTGGGGGAGGAGAGGGGAGAGAGGACTGCGCTGAAACTTTCGACTCCTACATAGATCGTTTTTCGTATATTCAAGAAAAGGTGATAAATTTTCAAAACGAGACGAATTTATTTTCATTGTTGAGTGCCATACCTTGGAATTACCGTCCAACGTGTGTGCGGTGGTATAGTTTTAGTAAACGAGGGTTAAATCGCTCGGAAGAGAATACGCGAGACTGTGTATTACGGCAGGAGACTTAAGACTGTCGAGAATCTTTGTAATTATAATTGCGATATAGCTTTCGGCGCTGTTATTTAGATAGAGCCAGCAATTATACGATATTCCGTTTTAATATCTTCGCGAGGCTCGAATTTAATCCTTCACTTTGCATAATTGTGGTCGCCACGTCGGCGTTTTCCAATCCCGCGTGGAGCTTAAGCTGTCGCGGTTGCGGTCTCCTGCGCGTTCGAGATTGGAAGTTATTATATAAATATATGAGCTTTGTTAGATTCCGCACAATTTTTTAAGATAAATATGCTTGTCACAAGATATGAGTGCGTTTTGTCTTTAAAGATATCATCATCAGGGAAAAATTTGATGAACAAAACTAGGAAATATTGAAAGCTTACTTACAAAAGTGATTTGGTCTTCAACCCAAACTGTAAGGAGGAATTTATGTGGAAAATTTAGAACAAATGATAGAGATGAAGAACTGAAGCCTCACGACCATTCGATGCGTTTCTGATTCGCCCGATGCACAGTGTAGGATTTTGCAAATCCAGCGAGACAATATTCAAAAAAACAATAATGAAATTTTAACATTAAAACATGTCATAATGATAGCTGACTAACGTATCAAACCGATAGTAAAAGTACAAGAACAATTTGCGCGCGAATTTTTTTGTTATCTCTAACTCAAAACGGTTTTCTACATGATGCTCTTAAAGCGAACGTGTAGTTGTCGTCTTACGCTATATTGTAACGGTTGTGTTGTAGAAGTACGCGCCTTAATTACTTGTTTATGCTATGGACAAAATGTCTTCAGGTTTCTAGAATATATATAATAATATATAATATATAATTGATTATTTTTACGCAGCCCTAATCAGTATGAAAAGTAAAGGTAAATTCTGTAAGATTTCTTAAAATAATTAAATTAATTAGGCTGCCATAACTTTTGTATGCCTTTGTATGGCGTAGTAATAATTTTAGTGTCATGATAAACCTTAACTGGATATTATCAAAGCTGTTTTAGCTGCAGATAATTGCAGTTATGTAAAATATATTTATTTTATTACAGGCAGACAGCTAACACTGTCAAGAAAAGAGCTATATGAAAATTTGCAAGATGCAAGTAGTATCTCTCGGCGGTGTAAGTCTGAGCCTGAAATTGTGCTTCTGGAATATGTGAAGACTAAATTTAATCTACAGCATTGTTCAGAATTAATGTAATAAAGGAACAAAACCGAGTTATACATTCATTTGTCAATGGTTTTCATCAAAGGTGGAAACGGTGTCATCGCAAGAAGAATGCATTTTTAAACAAATATAATCAATGGGTTAACAGCACTATCGTCATCGTCAACCAAGATTTATTAAGTTCAAGTGGAGAACACAGAACAACGAAAGCAGGAAGACCAAGATTCAAGCGGTTTAAAAACAAGAACACGTAAATTAAAGTCATTAGGTAAAAAAAGCACACTTAGTGAGTTAACGCACGCTACCAGCTTTAAGTTAAGACAATCAAGAAAAAGAGATGCTGCGTCTATGTTGGACGAGTTGGTCTCAACGCCCAAGAGAGCTACAAAAATAAAAAAAACTTTTCGTAATAAGAGAGAGCTACCAACCTTTTCTGTTGATGAAGCGTTAGCTTTGATTACTGCGACGAAGTTGAGCTCTCGGAAGTACCCCATTATCCGTAGAATGGCACTTAGTAAAGGTCTAAGAATTTGCCCTTCTTATGATGAAATAAAAAAAAGGTAAACAGCTTTGTTATCCATGCGAGGACGAATGTAAAATTGATGAGGCATTCGCTGAGATCAAGTTGCAAGCCATTGTGGATCTGACCATACAGCGGCTGTGCATTGTACAAAAGGAAGTTCTGCAGTCTTTGTTCTGTGAAGAAAAATCACTGTCCAAAATATTACCGCAAACGTTTTGGTGACATCTATGGTACCTCTGCAGCTATATGGACTTGACGAACACGGACAAAAAGTTTTAATTTGGCAAAACCCACGCCCAGCTTCCACATCATACTGTAGACCCATTCGGTTCAGATTTATCAAAGAAAGCGATAGTGCAATTTTAGAGTTCGAGAATGTGCGAAATCAAATCAAACTGTGGTCGAAATTAATGGACAAAGCCTGGAAATTTTCCACGCATTTGAAGAAACAATGGTTGATGGAAAAGTCTGCAATACTTTGGCTAAAAACCGAGCTACCCAAAAGTGTTACATCTGTCTAGCCACGTCTAAACAAATGAATAAACTGGACGAGATAAGGCAACGCCTCTGCGACTCCCAGACATTCTCGTGGGGCCTGTCAACGTTAGACTGATGGAATGTGTGTTACATATCAGTTATCGGTTAGACGTAAAAAAATGGCAATCCCGAACACCAGATGAAAAAAGAAGTGTTGCAGATAGGAAAGAATATATAATAGATCGCTTCCGAAAAGAGACTGGTCTTCTCCTAGACACTCCCAAGCAAGGAGGAGGCAACATCAATGATGGAAACAGTGCAAGGAGATTTTTCAAAGACGTTGCTATTACATTGGAGATAACGGGAGTAAACCCAAGACTAATTGAAAGGTTTTACGTCATACTACGTACCTTAACACGTGGATTTGAAATAGACGTCGAAGAATTCAAAAACTATTGCGATGAAACAGCTGATTTATATGTTTCATTGTATGATTGGTATCCCATGCCCGTAACTCTATATAAGATATTAATTCACGGACCCGAGGTCATAAAACATTTTTTACTTCCCATTGGGCAAATGACGGAAGAAACCCACGAATCGAGGCACAAAGAATTCAGAAAATTTCGACTGGAACACTCTCGTAAAGTTTCGTGAGAGAAAACAAATGTAGATATTGTACACAACCTTGTGTTATCTTCGGACCTATTAATAACAAGTCTGAAACCCATGGATACAAAAAGAAGTGATGCAGTTCTTTATCCTGAAATTCTTAAGTTAATCAAATCACCAACATTAGTAACAGTGTCTCGCGGACATGAACGAAATGATAGTGATGATACCGACGACACAGACAGTGATTCTGAAGATTAACTAAGGAATATGTTAATTTAATACATACTTACCTGATTATACAATTTCAAAAACTACTCCAAATTGTTTTATTCTTATTATATAATTTTGTCCCGCTAGATTTGCAAAATCCCACACTGTGCGATGGGTTGGAGATCGCTTGGTCGAAAATGAAAAATCATCTTTTCAGATGAAACCCATTACCACATCGGAGGCTGTGTCAATAAGCAAAATTATCATATTTTGAGATAATGATCATTGTGAAGCTGATGCATCCAAAACGAGTGACTGTTTGGTGCGGATTTTGGCATCATTGGGGCCTTTTTTTTCCCGAAACGTTGCTGTCAATTGCGACCATTACCGTGCGATGCTCAACAAATTCTTGTTTCCACAAATTGAAGTGGATGACATGGACGATGTTGGACGATGTACCAGATAGCCAACGCAACAATAGGAGCACCGTTTTCGAAAATCGAATAATCAGCCGAGATTCTGATGTCAATTGATTGCCTCGAAGACTGTGATTTCAGCCAATTCCACTATTTTTTGTTGAGGGCCACCGTTAAGGATAAACATTACGTTAACCAACCATCTAGAAACGATTGAAGTCTTCAAACACGAAATCGAAGTTGCCATTCATGAAATTTGAGTCCAAACAATCGGTACTGTTAAATGGGCCACCTCTTATAAATAGTACTTAAGGTCTCATATCGGTCGATATCTCTATAACAATGAAGGTACAAAAAACTTGCAGGGTGTCTCAGAAAAGCAGTATTGGACCTAATTCTATTTTTTTCAAACGAAATTCTTGTGACATCTATACAAATGAGTCTTTGGATTTGTTGAAGCTGTTGTACAGTCTTTTGTGTTGTTTTTAGCCACCGTACTAAAACAGCATAGGTGATCATGAGTCTTGTCTCAATTGTCAATCTAGAGTAAGATCTTTATCGTAGCCTTAACGAGTTCTTTCTCCCAGTCACTCAAAAATTTTCCTCCAGAAGATTTTTTTCCTCTGATAAATTTTATCGGACGTCATCTTCAAAAGGAGCCCAGTTTCATCTCCATTAAAAATAATACGTTCATCGTTTTTGTTTTTTTACTTAAGACTTGGCCGAATTCTTGATAACCACTGATTTGTGATTTCTATTGGATGTCAAATCTTGGTTTGAACCGATCAATCCATCCTGTTGAACATTCGGTTTCCATCGTTGAAGATTCTGGTTGTTGATCATTTGATTTATTTGACTTTTACAGTCTTTCAAACTTCAAACCCGCAGCTTATACAGGGTGGGGCAGAAAAACCCATCCCATTTTCAAATCCCTTTTTCTCAGAAGAGGGAACAGGCAGAGTAGTGGGGTAAAAACCGTTAGAAGGCCGGTTTTATGCCATTTGTCAGTATGCCAACATGCCTTGGTTTGGTGAACATCGCGCTTTTGTTATTGAGCGGTTTATCGAAAACGGCGGTTCGATAATTGCTACACAACGTGCGTTTCGAATTCATTTCGGACTCGGGCGTCATGATCCTGTTCCACATCACGCTACGATTAAAGTGTGGGCGTCAAATTTTCGACAGACGGGATCAGCATTGAAAAAGAAGTCGCCTGGACGTCCCAGGTGCAGCAACAGGACCTGAAAACGTGGCTAATGTGCGAGCCGCGATTGAACATTCCCCATTCGCTTTGGCGATTTCCAACCGCAGTATTCGGCGAATTTTGCACCGGGACGAAATCGGATAGGTTTTTCTGCCCCACCCTGTAGAATAGGTCCAGATATCGGAACCTTTTCATCCCTTTTTATTCCAAGATATTAGCCTGGAGCACGCGTATGAGGAGGGAGGGGGATACTATTGCCCCGTCGGATTAAAGACCTATTTCTGTGCTTTCCACTGTAGTGAAAGTATTTGAGATAATGGTTAATACAAGAATTAAAAAAAATTTTGAAGCCGAGGGGCTACTGTCTAGTTGCCAGTCTACAGAATGTCCTTGATCACATAAATAACAAGCAAGTTGTCGCAACAGCGTTTTGCGATTTGTCTCTGAGACCTTTGATTGTGTCTCTGATTGCCTTCTGCTTCGTAAACTTGAAAGGTATGGTTTTCAGGAAGCCGTTAATTTTGCTCTTATCTCTCGGATATTAGTCGAGTTTCATGTGGTGTTCCGCAGGGCCCGGTATTGGGACCAATCCTATTTCTTATATTTATAAACGATGTGGCATTAATCGATTTTCGATCCCATTTAACCGTCTTCGCTGTTGGCGTGCTCCAAGTTTAGAAGATCTGAAAAACCCCTCCTAGTGGGCAATCAAGTAGCCGGTCGATCCACTTGGATTTCGGACGAAAGTGCACGTCTAGAATCTCGAATTCACACCAGTAGAGAGTCGAGATTATGCGGTTCTACCAGCGCTAACTTCATAAATCAATCGTAACAAACACGAACTGGATATATTGCAAAGTTAATTTTAAATTACTATATGGCTAACACACAGATACATTGAGAAAATATCAATATATACTATACACTATATAGTTGGTGCGTCTAGGGGATCAAAGGGAGAACGTAAGGGTGACGCACGTTACCGTGAAAGATATACTACCTTCGGGGGTAGGAGGGAGTCTCGAAATTTGTCACCGGGTCTCTCTCTCTCGTTAACGAAGGCACTCAATCTCCTCGGAAACCTGTAACCTGAGGACAATCAAGGAGCAGCGGGGCGTGGATAACGAACTCGTACCTACTTCTTTTTCTGCACGGCAGACGAGTCGTAAGACGATAAGGTAGAATTCCGAGAATTCTCCAATTTCGTCAAGAACGGTTAGATCCGACGGACGAGATATATAAACCCCCCTATATATACAGGGTGTTTCTGAATTGATACGAAATATTTCAAAGGGTGATTCTTTAGCAAAAGTTAAGGGGGGTCTTTCACGGCCAAGTGGGACATAGGGAAAATACATGTAAAATCGGTTTTCGGTGAATATTATCTCATTCAAATTTAAGTGGCGAATATTATAACTGGGTTAACAATGAACATTTCCACAATCATAGTACAAAGAAAGTCATTTTAATTCCTAATAAGGCTTTTAACACGTTAGTTAGTGCAAGTGGCCGTGGCGCAGACGTTCACGCGACGCCTTAATAACTTAAGGCACAGATTGTTTGGGGTTCGAATCCGAGAAATGAATTTTTTTTTAATCTTGATTAAGTTTTGTTGTTTATTTTGATAAATGATTCGTCGTTAGTAACAATTAAAAATCGAATAATATAATAGCACGTGATCATTTTTGTTATTGTAATCTTCAAAATCTCTGATTTTTGTAGTGTTATTGAATTTGTAGCAATATTGTTGGAGATAAAAATTAAAAAATAAAATTAATCTGCCGGGATTCGAACCCTAAACAATCCTTGCATTTGCATTATTAAGCCGTCGCGCGAACCATTACGCCACAGACGCTTGCACTAACTCACGTATTAAAAGCCTTATTAGGAATTCACGTGCAATAGATTTAAAAATAATAATTTTTTGGCTTTATTAAAATGACTTTCTTTGTACTATGATTGTGGAGATGTTCATTGTTAATCCAGTTATAATATGCGGCCCTTAATTTTGAATGAAGTAGTATTAGGGAGATAATATTCACCGAAAACCGATTTTATATGTATTCTCCCTATGTCCCACTTGGCCGTGGAAACCCTGTATATATATAAATAGAGAGAGAGAAATAAGAAGGAAAACAACGATACGGAAAATTACTCATCACTGTTTAATTTGAAATATTACCAATCATAATTCGTAACGTGTCATTAAAAACAAAAGAAAAAAAAAACAGAATCGATATCTATAGCGAGAGAATACAAAATGTAAAAACAAGAACGCCTATAGAACCAGACGAAATTTCCAAATCCCAACGCGGCATACGTCATATTGCATCCAGCTCGGTACAGTACACACTACAACCGTAATATTTTTACATCAACGCGCGTATTTTTTCCCCCTTTTGACGTATCGCCCTGTTGAAACATCGGAGTCAAATATACAACGCCGTCGGGGGTCGTGGGGATAGTCGCTATAAACTCAGAATAGACGTTTCGAATGCGCCAATAAATTAGAAAAACGTTCAGAATAATAGTTCCACCACACAAATTAAATAACTTGCAACCATCATCAGTAAGAGGGTAAAACGTGGATCAAAATTTATTAAAACAGACAAACCAAACTCAATAAGGAAAACAAAAAAGAACGAAGATGTCCAATAATCCTAGAGGTGTCCAAATTCTGCCGATCCAGCAGGAGATCAAGTTCTAGAACAATTCGTCGCAATTAACTGTCTCTCAGAGCGCAAAACGTCTGCAAAGATTTTCCCTCCTCCAATGGAGTGGCGATGCAGAAACGTCTCAGCAACACTGTAGATTAAAATCGGGCCTGAAATACGATGACGTGCTCGGGAAATACCCTCGCGGTCAGGTTACCAACATCGATGATCGGATTATCTGTCGCTAGAGAATTGTGAAGTCAGCAATAGAAGAAAGGACGCCATCAGAGGGAATTGAGCGAATTGTTAATGATTCGTTCTTTCTCTTGGGCATTGAGGCCGGCAGAAGAGCTGAGAGAGGCTGCATCCAGATTCTTCTTTAGCCAGTCCTGCTTTTATGCAGTGGAATCCGGAATCTATGGTATCATTATCGGATGTAGTTGGCAGAAACTCTACTGGTGTCGATCTTTCGAAGTCAGTTGGTTCTGCAAGAACTTGTACCGCAAGTCCTACACCAGGTTCGTGAACAAGTAACTCCTTTCCCAAAATCTCAGCCCAAGAAGTTGGCTACAGGTGGTGGAAATCTTAGGAAACGTATGATCGCCATCTACACGCAGGAAAAAGAAGAATTCGAAGAAAAATAGCAAAGAAGGGAGCCAATGTATTGAAAAAAACGAACGGAGTACTTAAAGAACAAAAAAGTGAAAAGAAATCCAAATGAAGACTAATAATTCTGCTTCTGCTATTGAAGTTGAGTTTGTAAAGCTTTCCAGTTAAAATTTTGCGAAGTAAAAATCTGCTGATTGGACCAGGTATAGTGTGTTTCTGTATATACGGATATAATCCATTTCGAAATATTAAATTTTATTATTATTTACTATTTACTGCCTAAAAAATTGGATCCAAAATCTACTGAATGTATTTTTGTTGGTTACAGCAGTGAACACAAGGGTTATCGGTTATATAATCCTGAAACTCGGCAAACGACGATTAGCCGAAATGTGACGTTCATTGAAACAGAATCTCTTTCTACTTTCTTTGACAGTAGTAAAGCAATTACATTGGGTATGCCGTTAGTGGACGAACAAGAAGATGGCAAAGAGAGTGACCAGACCAACGACCAAAATGACCTCAAAGAAGAACCAAGTCTACCGAAAGAGATCATGACAAATGAAGACTTGAGTGATCCAGAAAATGATCAGAATGTTGATATGAAAAGATCCACTAGAATTCCACAACGATTTGACGAATATTATCTATATACAGTCATGAATGATAATCTTGATAATCCGTCAACTCTTGAAGAAGCATTGAAAAGACCAGATTCAAAATCGTGGAAAGAGGCGGTAGAGAATGAAATGAATGCATTATTAGAAAATGATACTTGGGAAGTTGTGGATTCACCTCAGAACAAAAGAATTATAACTTCCAGATGGGTGTTTAAAACGAAGGCAGATACAGTGGTGCCTCACACAACGAACTTAATTCGTTCCAGGAGCAAGTTTGTTATGCGAAAAGTTCGTTATGTGAACCGCGTTTTCCCATAACAATACATGTTTAAAAAAATAATTCGTTCTGTAGCATAAAATATGCTAAGATGACATAAAAAAAGATAAATTTTTTGTTATTATTTTTATTTAGATACATCTAAAAACATAATTTTTTTAATTTTAAGACAAAGTAGAGTCTACCCAATCTTGCACATCTTCATCCATTTTCTGCTTTTTGGCCGATGGTTTCATGAAAAACCTGTCCAAAGTCGTTTGTTTTTCTCTTTTCTCCAACATCTGCCGGAAATAACGGACAAGAGTATCGGAGTAAAGATCGTTGATCCTGTTTGCTTCAGCTGAATCCGGATAGTGGGCATTGGTAAACTCCTGAACTGCTTTCCATTTGACCAGGATGTTCTTGATGTCAGCAGTTGGGATTGGTTGATTGTTTGATTGTTGCTCCTCGTTATCAGATAACGCTTCCCTTTGAGCATTGTCCTGTTGCTGGACCAGAAGTGCTTGGAGCTCTTCAGTTGTCAGCTCTTCTTCGTGTTCCTCAATAAGCTCCTCTACATCCTCTTCCTCTACCTCTAATTCCAACCTTTGGGCCACTGTGATGATGTCCTTCACCACTTCTGTGGCATCAACTACTGCTTCTTCCTGGGTCCACGAAGGCACAAGCATCTTCCAAGCAGAAATGAGGGTCCTTTGTGACACTTCTTCCCAGGCCTTCTGTATAAGTCGTATTGCCTTCCAAAACTTTCGGACAGTCATATTTTCTCCACCAAACTCGCATTCTTCAAACACCTTATTAAAGAGGGCTCTAGGGTAGAGTTTTTTAAAGTTCGCAATAACTTGCTGATCCATTGGCTGAAGAATGGATGTGGTGTTTGGTGGCAAATACTGCACCTTGATAAAAGGATAATTTTCCTGCAATATTTCCTGTAGGTCTTTTGGGTGAGAAGGGGCATTGTCAAGTATCAGAAGGGCTTTGAGCGGCAGTTCTTTTTCCAGCAAGAATTTCTTCACGGCAGGAGCAAAGGTTTCCAGAATCCATTCGTTGAAGATAACTTGGGTCACCCAGGCTTTTTGATTGAACTTCCAATGGACGGGCAGTTTGGACTTGATAACGTTATTTTTCTTGAAAATTCTTGGATTTTCAGAGTGATAAACCAATAGAGGTTTGATCTTGAGGTCTCCGCTGGCATTAGACGAAAACATAAGGGTAAGTCTGTCCTTCATGGCTTTGTGTCCCGGCAATTTCTTCTCCTCTTTTGTAATGAAGGTTCTGCTCGGCATTCTTTTCCAGAAAAGACCCGTTTCATCGGCATTGAACACTTGTTGTGGGCAGTATCCTTCATCCTTAATACATTTTTGAAAGGTAATAGAGAACTTTTCTGCTTCTTTCTTGTCAGCACTGCCAGCCTCACCATGCATAGTAACGCTGTGGATTCCACACCTTTTCTTAAATCTAAAAAACCACCCTCTGCTGGCTTTGAATTCTTCTTCATTATCTTGATTGCTGCTACTTCCAGGGACGTTTTTCTTTAGATCGTCATAAATTTTCTTGGCTTTGTGACAGATAATATCTTGGGTTGTTACGTCACCTTTCACCTGCCTGTCCTTAATCCAAATCGCTAATAGCCTAGCTAATAGGCGTTCTTTGTGCGAGGCACCACTGTAATGGCGCAGCAAAGTATAAAGCTCGTCTCGTTGTTAGAGGATGTTCACAAAGACTAGGCGTCGATTATAATGAGACTTACGCTCCGGTGGTAAAATACAGTTCTATCCGTTATTTAATGTCATTAGCAGCTGCACATGACCTAGAAATAGAACAAATGGACGCCATAACCGCTTTTCTTCAAGGAGGAGAATTGGAGGAGGAAATTTATATGACTCCCCCAGAAGGTTTAAGTTGTAATAACAAAGTCTGTCGTCTTAAAAAAGCCTTGTATGGGCTGAAGCAAGCAAGTAGAGCATGGAACAGAAAACTTCATAAAACTCTTTTAGACATTGGTTTGAAGTGTTCCAATGCAGATCCAAGCGTATATTATGATATCGCTGATGGAAAAATGTTCTTCCTCACAGTGTATGTGGACGATCTGCTGATTTTTTTCAAATAACGACAACATGAAAGAAAGGGTAAAATGTGAATTAAGCAGGACCTTCAAGATGAAAGATTTAGGTGAAGCCAAGCAATGTCTAGGATTCAACATTACAAGAGACCGACAAAATAGAAAATTATGGCTAGACCAATCAGGATATATTGAAAGTACGCTAAGAAAATTCAATATGCTGTCTCAACACCCTTAGTCACTGGTCAAAAACTCACAAAGGAAATGTCTCCGAAAAATGACGACGAGAAACAAGAAATGTTAAGTGTGCCATACCAGCAAGCAATTGGCGCACCTGTACTCGTCCAGATATAAGTTTCGCAGTAAACTTGCTAAGTCGTTTTAACAATGATCCTGGCAAAGCCCACTGGATTGCCGTAAAGAGAATATTCAGATATCTCAAGAGCACCATGTCCATCAGACTAGAATATTCGTGGTGCAACGATACGAACATAGTTGGTTATTCTGATGCTGATTGGGGCGGAGATGTAGGAGATAGGAAATCTGTCACTGGTTCCATCTTCATTTCTCAAGGGGGACCCATTTCATGGCAGTCGCGAAAACAACCCACCGTAGCTCTTTCTACAGCGGAAGCGGAATTACATGGCACTGTCATCAACAACACAGGAAGCTATGTGGTTGCAGAACTTAGTGAAGGAGTTGAGTGTAAGTGAAAAAACAGCAATGGTCATTTATTGTGATAATAAGAGTGCCATTGATTTGTGTTTCGGGCGTGGCCATAGTAATCGCACTAAACACATCGATCTAAGACACCACTATTTAAGGGACAAAGTGGACTCAAAGGAAGTTACGATTAGGTTATAAACTTTGGTTACAATAAAATGTCAAATAATAAATGTCATTATGTGGTAATGGCTAAAGCAACGATCAAAAGCATTTTCATAGCCTACACCAATTATGTTTTTTTTCGATGGCACGCTATATCTGCTAACTATTACTGTAGAGCTCTGAAATGAACTGCTAGAGTATAATTTATAATGAAATAACGGAGAAATAATAGAAACAACAACAAGACTTAAAACCATAAATAGTGTCAGGTGACAGAATTTGGCCTCGCTTTCAACTAATGAGAATTCACTGTCAAAGTGGTCTGTTCAGAAATTTGTCTCTCTACTTTAAAAATATAGACTATAGAGAAACTTTAAGAATAAATAGTTGTAATACCCTGTCCAATTTTTTGAGAGTGATTGACACTTCTGCCACACAAATTAAATAACTTCTAACCATCATCAGTAGCAAGGTAAAACAAGGATCAAAATTTATTAAAACAAACAAAAAAAAAACCAACAAGAGAAACGAAAAAACCAAGATGTCCAATAATCCTAGAGGTGGGTGATATTGAGCTGCGACCTCTCAAAGCTCCCCATCCAGTCTAAGAGATTTAATAAACTTGCATTAGTTGTGATGGTATCAGAGATGGTCGTCTACGACGACTTTGCCGTGATAATTGACTCGGGTTTCCATGATGGCGGTGCAGTAAGATGTCAGGTGTTCTGGATTTTCATCCTCCGCCCCCTCCCGTAGCAAAACCTGCAGTCGTTATTCTGCTTTAAACCTATCCTTATCATGTGTTCACCATGGTGAAGAAAATCTTTGAGGATACGCAATCTGTTTCTATTTAGTTCTAGCGAAGTTTTTGCTCTGTGCTTGTTGTAGCTTCCAAAGGAGATCTTGAAGTGTCTCAGACCAGGGAGATTCTCCCAGAGTCTTTGAATTCTTTTTTTAGTAGGTGCTCATCCCGATTCCACAGAACGTTTCCGGTCCCACGAACGGGGTTGTGGCGGCCTTCCTTGCTAATGAATTAGCTTCTGATTCCAGTATGTCCTGATACTCGGCTTTTCCTCGCGAAGGTTGTTTAATCTGTTAAGACATTCCCGGACTAATTTCGTGCTATGGTGTTAGAACTAACTATCGGAGAAAATTGCAATCTCTCGCCTTCCGATAGTTCCTCTCCAAGCTCAGTTGAGCACATCTGATCTCCGCTTGGAAGACGCTGGGGTATATCTGCATTGGCTCGGAATATATGAGGAAGAAAGGACGCCCTCAGAGGGAATTGTGCGGATTGCCAATGACTCGTTCTTTCTCTTGAGCATTGAGGTTCGCAGAGGAACCACCACACCCAGTTGTTTGACTGAGTTTTGCGAATCCAGCTTTAACTGCTTAAGATATCAAAAAAAAACTCGTAAAGCCTTTTTTGTAGAGCATGAAATTTTCTACACAAAAGTTCCGAACAAAATTAGCTCGATTACTCGAAAACCATAACAGTTAGAGTAGTGCACTCCCAGACTTTTTTGTAGGAAATTTTATGCTCTACAAAAAAAGTCTTACAAATTTTTTGATATCTTCTGTCGTTACCACTACGTCTGCCAAGAAAGCGAAAATTAGGGTTAGTTTTGCGAATCCAGCTTTAACTGCTTAAGATATCAAAAAAAACTCTTAAGGCGTTTTTTGTAGAGCATGAAATTTCCTACAAAAAAGTCCGAACAAAATTAGCTCGATAACTCCAAAACTGCAACAGTTAGAGTAGTGCTTTCCCGGACTTTTTTGTAGGAAATTTCATCCTCTACAAAAAAAATCGTACCAGTTTCTTGATATCTTCTGTCGTTACTCCTATGTCTGCCAAGAAAGGGAAAATTAGGGTCAATTTCTCCAAACCAAGCTTTAACTGCTTAAGATATCAAAAAAAACTCGTAAGGCGTTTTTTGTAGAGCATGAAATTTCCCACAAAAAAAGTCCGAACAAAATTAGCTCAATTACTCGAAAACCGCAACAGTTAGAGTAGTGCTTTCGTGGACTTTTTTGTAGGAAATTTCATGCTCTACAAAAAAAGTCGTACCAGTTTCTTGATATCTTCTGTCGTTACTCCTATGTCTGCCAAGAAAGGGAAAATTAGGGTCAATTTTCTCCAAACCAAGCTTTAACCGCTCAAGATATCAAAAAACCTCGTTAGACCTTTTTTTTGTAGAGCATGAAATTTCCTACAAAAAATACGAACAAATTAGCTCTATGACTCAAAAACCATAACAGTTAAAGTAGTGTTCTCCCGAACTTTTTTGTAGGAAATTTTATGCCTTACAAAAAAAAGTCTTACAACTGTTTTGATATCTTCTGTCGTTACCACTACGTCTGCCAAGAAAGAGAAAATTAGGGTTATTTTTGCGAATCCAGTTTTAACCGCTCCAGATATCAAAAAACCTCGTAAGACCTATTTTTGTAGAGCATGAAATTTCCTACAAAAAATCCGAACAAATTAGCTCAATAACTCGGAAACCGTAACAGTTAGAGCAGTACATTCCTGTCCAAGTTCAGTTGAGCACATCTGATCTCCGCTTGGAAGACGCTGGGGTATATCTGCATTGGCTCGGAATATATGAGGAAGAAAGGACGCCCTCAGAGGGAATTGTGCGGATTGCCAATGACTCGTTCTTTCTCTTGAGCATTGAGGCTCGCAGAGGAACCACCACACCCAGTTGTTTGACTGAGGAGATGCAAACTCAATGGAATCAAAATCTTAACATGCTGCATCCAGATTCTTCTTTAACCAGTCTTGTTTCTAACAGTGGAATCCGGAATCTATGGTATCACTATCGACACTACTGCTATCGATCTTTTGAAATCAGTTGATTCTGCAAGTCCTACACCAGGTTCGTCTAAGTCACCGCAGAACAAACAACTCCTTTCCCAAAAGAGTTGGTGGCTTCAGGTGGTGGAAAACATGGGAAACGTATGATTGCACGACAAAGAAAAATTCGAAGAAAAATGAGATGAAAGATAGCAAAGCAGGGAGCCAAGGTATTGAAAAAAAAACGGAGTATTTTAAGAAAAAAAGACTCCCCAGATGAAGACGAAGAATTCTGCTTCTGCTATTGAAGGAGACTTAATCGTAAAAGTGTCGTCGAAAAAAGCAAGTTTGTAATGAACTTTGTGGCATTCATCCAGAGGAAGTTCTTTCATTACATTTCCCAAATAATTTCGATCCTAGCGGAAGCGATAGAAGATCAGCGTCCAAGATTCAAGAGTATTTAGTATTTTTACACCGACCTATCACGGATTCTGCCTACAGTAATGAATTTTTTATTAATTAATGGTTTATACTACGAAATTCTGACACATCGTGAACCAGCATTTAACATTTGGAGGTTATTGTGTTGCCAAACATCATCTGTCAATGTGACAGCTTTGATGGACAATCCACGTGACAGATCGGAATTTCACATTTTACAACGCGAAAAAGTTTCGACAAACTTCAACGGTGACGTTTTCAATTCCACCTCAAACGAGATCTCGCCACCATCGAACAACTTCCTAATTATTCAAATTAATTTCACTAAAATGTAACCGTTCTCCCGTTTCTGGCAATCATCGAAATCGTCAGATGAAAGCCGAGTGCCCGAAAAGATCTCACCGACTCCCAGAATCAGAATTTTGTTCGGACGAACTGCACTCGTGTCTTCCATCGAGTATAAGAATCGGACAGGCTATCAAGTAAGAGAAACGGAGAGAACTGGGAATTGTCTGGCGTAACTGTCACGGGGCGAATTACGAAGTTTCCCCTTTTCCCGTTTACACACGGAGGGACCTGAACACTTAACAGAAGTTGTATCTCAAGCTGGAAACGTCGCTCCCACAATTCTCCAAGACCAGATAACGAAATGTGCGTAGGATGTGCGGCTAATGTGTTGTGTGGATCTTCCCCATCGCGCACAACCTTCAGGGGTCTCTCTCTCTCTCTCTACTCCCTAGCGGTGCCGGTGGTTGAATCCGCTCGCTAGATTAGCTAAAGTTTACACATTCCGTGTGAATAACTGATAAAGTTTGACGGATCGGACGTTCGGGACTGGCGAGAACTTTAGGTTAAACACACCGGTAATTATTTACGAGCCGGAATAATACATTAATGGATTGTCTCCGGGAGCTCGTCTACGCGAAAGGTGTGCGGTGGTGCTTTTAAATTTCGCTTGGGAGACGTAAGTAAGAGGTTCATTAGCATAATTGAGCTGTCAAATTTTTTTTTCCAATGAAATGATTGCGCCTATTTTCCTATAATAGGCTAGAATACAAACTGTTCTAACATAACCTCGATCGATTTTAGATGTCAAATTTTGACAAGTAAATAGATAATAACAATGAAGTTAGGTCATCAATCTAGGCAACATTAGAGTCCGACCAAATTAAATCTAGCGTTACCAACCTGATGCACATGACCTTGGACATATTGTATATATACAGCGTGGACCATGAAGTTCGATCTAAGAAAACCGAAAAATCGATTTTGTGATATGTCACGTGACCACCACTATGTTTAGGGGAAAAAATGAAATCGGTCGAAAAGATGACGTTATTTTGTCTAAAAACACCGACTTTTTAGGAAATTGACGTTTCTCCTTTACATAGATGTTGTATACAGAGTCACCCAAAACGATTGAAAACAAGTTGAATTTTTGGTTTTATATTTTTATCTTAGGTTGGTCAAAATGATTGGAAAACTCTCGAAAAGTCGATTAATCTACCGAGAAACGTCAAATTTGACGTAAATGTCAGTCAAGAGCTTTTTGTGCACAATATTTAGAAATGGTTATTTGGTGTTGTTAAGAAGAAAAATTCAAGTTGTCTTCATCCTTTTCTTGGTTCCTCCTGTATATCTCCTGTAATTAATACGATATATTGATTAAAACTTGCACCTACACATAATCGTTGCTCGACTTAATCAAGGACAAAATTAGTTCGATAACTCGAAAATCATAACAGCTAGAGTAGTGCACTCCCAGATTTTTTTGTAGAAAATTTAATGCTCTACAAAAAAGATCTGAAAAGTTTTTTGATATCTTCTGTCGTTAAGCCTACGTCTGCCAAGAAAGGGAAAATTAGGGATATTTTTGCGAACCCAGCTTTAACCGCCCAAGATATCAAAAAAACCTTTAAGACCTATTTTGTAGAGCATGAAATTTCCTACACAAAAGTCCAAACAAATTAGCTCAATAACTCGAAAACCGGTAACAGTTGGAGTACTGCTCTTCCGAACTTTTTTGTAGAAAATTTCATGCTCTACAAAAAAAGTCGTACAAGTTTTTTTATATCTTCTGTCGTTACCCCTACGTCTGCCAAAAATGGGAAAAATTCGGATTATTTTGCGAATCCAGCTCTAACCGCTCAAGATATCTAAAAAAACCTTTAAAACCTTTTTTGTAGAGCATGAAATTTCCTACAAAAATGTCCGAACAAAACTAGCTCGTTAACTCGAAAACCGCAACAGTTAGAGTAGTGCTTTCGCCGACTTTCTTGTAGGAAATTTCATGCTCTACAAAAAAAATCGTACAAGTTTCTTGATATCTTCTGTCGTTACCACTATGTCTGCCAAAAATGGGAAAAATTAGGGGTTTTCTGCGAATCCAGTTTTAACCGCTCAAGATATCAAAAAAACTCGTAAAACCTTTTTTGTAGAGCATCAAATTTCCTACAAAAAAATCCGAACAAAATTAGCTCGATAACTCGAAAACTTTAACAATTACAGTAGTGCACTCCGGGACTTTTTTGTAGGAAATCGTATACTCTACAAAAGCGGTCTTACGAGTTTTTTTAATATCTGAATCATATGAATCCAGCTTTAAGTGCTTAAGATATTAAAAAAAAAACTCGTAGGACCCTATTTGTAGAGCATTAAATTTCCTACAAAAAAGTCAGAACAAATTAGCTCCATAACACGAAAACTGCAACAGTTAGAGTAGTGCTTTCCCGGACTTTTTTGTAGGAAATTTCATACTCTACCAAAAAAGTCGTACAAGTTTTTTGATATCTTTTGTCGTTACCCCTAGGTCTGCTAAAAAAGGAAAAATTAGGGTTATTTTTGCGAATACAGCTTTAACTGCTCAAGATATCAAAAAAAACTCGTAAAACCTTATTTGTAGAGCATGAAATTTCCTACAAAAAAATCCGAACAAATTAGCTCGATTACTCGAAAACCATAACAGTTAGAGTAATGCACTCGCGGACTTTTTTGTAGGAAATTTCATACTCTACAAAAAAAATCCTACAAGTTTTTTGATATCTTTTGTCGTCACCACTAGCTCTGCCAAAAAGGGGAAAATTAGGGTTATTTTTGCGAATCCAGTGTTAACCGCTCAAAAAAACTCGTAAAACCTTTTTTGTAGAGCATCAAATTTCCTACAAAAAAATCCGAACAAAATTAGCTCGATAACTAGAAAACTTTAACAATTAGAGTAGTGCACTCCGGGATTTTTTTGTAGGAAATTGTATGCTCTACAAAAGGTGTTACATTTTTTGATATCTGAATGATATGAATCCAGCTTTCACTGCTTAAGATATAAAAAAAAACTCGTAAGACACTATTTGTAGAGCATGAAATTTCCTACAAAAAAATCCGAACAAATTAGCTCGATTACTCGAAAACCATAACAGTTAGAGTAGTGCACTCCGGGACTTTTTTGTAGGAAATTTCATGCTCTAAAAAAACGTCTTACAAGTTTTTTGATATCTTCTGTCGTTACCCCTACGTCCGCCAAGAAAGGGGAAATTAGGGTTATTTTTGCGAATCCAGCTTTAACCGCTCAAGATATCAAAATACCTCGTAAGACCTTTTTTGGTAGAGCATGAAATTTCCCACAAAAAAATCCGAACAAAATTAGCTCAATAACTCGAAAACCGCAACAGTTAGAGTAGTGCTTTCGCGGACTTTCTTGTAGGAAATTTCATGCTCTACAAAAAAAGTCGTACCACTTTCTTGATATCTTCTGTCGTTACTCCTATGTCTGCCAAGAAAACGAAAATTAGCGTCATTTTTGCGAATCCAGCTGTAGCTGCTTAAGATATCAAAAAAAACTCGTAAAACCTTATTTGCATGAAATTACCTACAAAAAAATCCGAACAAATAGCTCGATTTACTCGAAAACCATAAGCGTTAGAGTAGTGCACTCCAGGACTTTTTTGTAGGAAATTTTGTGCTCTACAAAAAAAGCCTTAAAACTTTTTTGATATTTTCTGTCGTTACCGCTACATCTGCCAAGAAAGCGAAAATTACGGTTAGTTTTGCGAATCCAGCTTTAACTGCTTAAGATATCAAAAAAAACTCGTAAAGCCTTTTTTTGCAGAGCATGAAATTTCCTACAAAAAAACACGAGCAAATTAGCTCTATTACTCGAAAACCATAACAGTTAGAGTAGTGTTCTCCCGAACTTTTTTGTAGGAAATTTTATGCTCTACAAAAAAAGTCCTACAACTCTTTTGATATCTTCTGTCGTTACCACTACGTCTGCCAAGAAAGCGATAATTAGGGTTATTTTTGCTCCAGCTTTAACTGCTTAAGATATAAAAAAAACTCGTAGGACCCTATTTGTTTAAATTTCCTACAAAAAATCCGAACAAAATTAGCTCGATTACTCGAAAACCATAATAGTTAGAGTTTCCCAGACTTTTTGTAGGAAATTTTATGCTCTACAAAAGAAGTCTTACAAATTTTTTGATATCTTCTGTCGTTACCACTACGTCTGCCAAGAAAGCGAAAATTAGGGTTAGTTTTGCGAATCCAGCTTTAACTGCTTAAGATATCAAAAAAAACTCGTAAGGCGTTTTTTGTAGAGCATGAAATTTCCTACAAAAAAGTCCGAACAAAATTAGCTCGATAACTCCAAAACTGCAACAGTTAGAGTAGTGCTTTCCCGGACTTTTGTAGGAAATTTCATCCTCTACAAAAAAAATCCTACCAGTTTCTTGATATCTTCTGTCGTTACTCCTATGTCTGCCAAGAAAGGGAAAATTAGGGTCAATTTCTCCAAACCAAGCTTTAACCGCTCAAGATATCAAAAAACCTAGTAAGACCTTTTTTGTAGAGCATGAAATTTCCTACAAAAAACACGAACAAATTAGCTCTATGACTCAAAAACCATAACAGTTAAAGTAGTGTTCTCCCGAACTTTTTTTGTAGGAAATTTTATGCCTTACAAAAAAAAAGCCTTACAACTGTTTTGTTATCTTCTGTCGTTGCCACTACGTCTGCCAAGAAACAGAAAATTAGGGTTATTTTTGCGAATCCAGTTTTAACCGCTCCAGATATCAAAAAACCTAGTAAGGCCTTTTTTGTAGAGCATGAAATTTCCTACAAAAAAATCCGAACAAATTAGCTCAATAACTCGGAAACAGTAACAGTTAGAGTAATACATTCCTGGACTTTTTTGTAGAGAATTTCATGCTCTACAAAAAATGTCATATGAGTTTTTGTGATATCTTAAGCGGTTAAAGCTGGATTCGCAAAAATATCCCTAATTTTGCCTTTCTTGGCAGTCGTAGGAGTAACGATAGAAGATATTAAAAAACTTTCAAGACTTTTTTTGTAGAGCACGAAATTTTCTACAAAAACATCTGATCATTATAATTTTCGACTTTCTTCTTGACAAAAAACAAACAACTCGAAACCAGTCCGGCATTCATATTCCATCACGCCCCTATACGAATTCAAAATGAGGACGACACGAACGGGGGCGGATAAATTCATTTCCATCGGAATCAAATTAAAGTCGGCCGCGACAAATCGCTCATGAAACATTCTCGCGTTGTATTTTTTTTTTTCTGCTGCTTTTTTTTTTGGACGTTTGTTCGCCTGCCGAACCCCTCGCTTCGCTTGGTTGATAATTGATTTATTCCGCCAATAACGGAACCAATTAGAGAGGGAAGAGCGGGAAGTGGGAAGTGCACGTGACGGCCGATGAGAGTATCCGCATTTTTGTTTCGTTCATTAACAATTGCGGCGACGATTCCGATCGATGTTTTCCAACGTTTACTGCAGCGTATGGTTTCGACGAAAAAGATATTTTCTTGAGCCCGTTGTATGGTTTAGTTTGGGGAGAGGGAAAGGGGAGATCTCGTAACAATAAACGACTATTACGTCGGTTTCAATGGAGGAAAGGAAACGATTGTGTGTGTAGAGATTAGAAAACGTTAGATAAATTGGAGGGTTAAGTTATTGTCAAGTTCAGTCTTTTGTGGGTTGTATTCCACAGACAGGAAGTTTCGAATTTACTTCCTACTTGGTGATTCGTGTCACGTCCACGAGCATGATAAAATTTAAGTTTTCTTCGAGTCGAAGTAATTTCTTCTACTTAAAATTTTCTTGCGCTAACTCGATCGGCAAACTCACCGCTGTTGAATAAAATTTATTTTAAAAAGAAATTAACACCGATGTTCTAATAAATCAACAGGAAGTTTCGATTTCAATTGTCGTTATATAGGTGTTAAAATAATTCTTGGAATACCACCCACACGCATGTTAAAACTTACTTGTTAGTATAGGTATAGAATAATATCAATTTACTATAGCGATAACAGATTGGAAATTTCAAAATAAAAAACACATTCGGCGCAAACAGAAAACTCGATTTATCGCTCCTTAATTACCCCATAACAATGGCGTGTTTACATTTTAATAATCCCCTCTGTAATACATATAACGTTTCTATTTCCAGGAGGGCCGACCGGTCGAGACATATTCGGGTACTGTTTCGCAAGAGGTCGCTGAAACACGTTCGAAGGATATACAAGGAGAGTGAGAGAAACAGCTGAGAAGGTAAGCGATATTAAAGCGATTCTCCCAATGTTTATAGTCTTTGCATAGCGGAATTTTGTGGATACACAGTCGTCCCAAAATGGTTCCAACGTAAAAGAGCTTTTGAGAGAAGTCGAAATCGATAACACAAAAAAATAAACTTTCTGAACGTGACTTTATTTAGAAATGTCATTAGTGTCAATTTTAAGCCTGTCAATTTTGACAGATCACAAAATATTGTCAGATAGGTATGACGTTGAAGTCGCACTTGAACTAATACGAACAAATTCGATGTGGATGGCTTCCTCTTTCAAAAATATGACTTGAATGCGATTATATAGGGTAATCATAAAGTAAAGGGTATGCTTTAAAGTCTTATATAACTTCAAGAAAAACTAAAGAGTTGTTACAATTGTGTCATCAGTATCAAAACGAAATCATTCAATTTTGGAGTTCCATTTTGAAATTAAAACTTAAATAGACGTAGAATTCAAACGACACTGTAATAGCATTGGATCAAGAATTAGTGATGTCCAAGTTGCAGAGGTTCTTCATGAAAATCAGGACATAACCAGAGGTAATCCACTAGGAATCAGCAATGCAAATGCAATATCCAAGCGATTGCAATGGTGAATGGTGAAGTCAATACTCAAAACTGTAGAATCTAGTCTAGCAGAAAATCGTTCAACAAGGTCTTCGTGACAAGAAAATCTACAAGAACTGTAAACGGTAAACGATACTTGCAAATATTAAGAGATTATGTTATTCCACAGTTGCAAAACGAGCACCACGTAATTGAAAACATCATTTTTATGCAGGATGGAGCACCCACGCAGATCGTGTGTTAAGCAGACATTTTGCAAATTCATGGCCACCAAGATCAACTGACCTCTCTATGGTCAATCACACTCCTGCTAAGGCCGAACAAGGTTCTTGAGCCTTTTATTCTTCATGGACTCTCTTCTAAGGGCTGGGTGAATAGGTAACTAGGTCTTGATGATAGATGGTGGTGTTCTTGGGTCGGCTTGTCTTCGGCCAGTGCCATGGCTCTCCTGACGTGGATCATGGGAGGTGGTGTGTCCGGATCTAGGGTTGATAGTCTGTTGATCAGCGGATTTTCGGATCTATAAATCCTTTCCAACATCTTCTCGGCCAGTCCAAGCATGAATTGCTTGAAGGAGGAGGGGATATAAAACAAATGTATATTGTATATATGTACTTTACTATGACGCGGTCAAAATCCGGAAGCCCTCATAACAAATTCTTGATCTTTCATCCGTTTTGTCTTGTGTGTATCTACTAGCTGCTTAAACAATCTGATTTCTTCATTTCTTCACTGATTTTTTACAGTTGTTAACCTCTACTATCTGGCCGTCAGGATGCAATGTGTTGTTAGTGAGCAATGTTGTGTTTGCAGCACTTTCTCTCTCTCTTCATTTATAGACACTTGTTCAGTGAACTGAGTTTATTCAGCTCATTGATCACTACACAGATATCGCACGCCATAATGCTTCGATGATCGTCGCACTGAATCAAGAATTATAAACGCAAGAGGTTGACAGAACAAATTTTCAGTTGGTAACACTGATTAGTTAGTAGTACAATGCGAGTATTCTCAACTGAAGTGTAGTGGTAGCATAAAAATCCCTGGAACGCTTGATACAGGATGAACAAAGTCAAGTGAAGGGTGAGTCATCTAAAATTTTCAATTGGGAACAATGTGTAATTGGCAGCACTGATAGCGCGAACTAACTTGTACATAAATTGTTTTGACAGATTCTGTAATGAGGTTAGGTATACTGCTTCAGTCATCTACAAATATGCAACCAAAAACGACAAAATGACAGCAAATGGAAACAAGAAAATGACAGTAAACGAAAACAACCAAATGACAGTATGAAAGTACATATTTATTCAATGTAGCTAACTGTAGAATGCAAAAATCAAACGAACCAGGGATTTTTATGCTACCACTACACTATACTTCACTTGAGAATGCTCCTATTGTATGTACTTTCATAACTGTCATTTGGTTGTTTTCGTTTGCTGTCATTTTGTTGTTTTCATTTGCTGTCATTTTGTCGTTTCTGGTTGCATATTGCAACTGGGAAAGCAGTTCTCTTACGAGATTTCGTTTTTTTCGTTACTAAAATAAACAGGGATCACTTAATGCTGCTGTCATTGCTATGAGGTTGCAAAGGTTCCAAAATTGTCCCATAGAGGGACTCATAGTGACCTGGAAAAACAACCAAAGAATTCTATCAAGAAGATTCTATCTATCGGATAGCCAGGGGGTCCTAATGACATTAGCTAGATATAACAGCCATCATGGCATTTAACAGCAGATGTGCTGACTCGCAATCCAGTAGAGCTTAGAACAGTAATACCTACGCAGAATTGCCATCTTTAAGGACGAGCCTATTTGTAGATTATGCGATGACGAGGAGGAGATGACCGCTAACCACATTGTTTTTGAATGCATTGGAAGCTGCCACTGCTAGAAGCAATTTGTTTGTCGTCTCGTTATAAAAAAACCACATTTAAACGCATACACTTCTCCAATTTCATCCTCAATTATTACATTAGTATTTGAAAACTACACCGCGAGAGTTGCAGTGGTAGCCAGACAAGTAATACAGCTTTTTAAAACGGGTCGACAACCGCAGTGGTTAGGCGACTGACTATCGTTGTGGTAGAACGATAGCAGCCAGATTTCAATTCCCTAGAGAGACGACGACATTTTTTCAGAGAGTTGAAATCCGGATCGACTTACTATGTGCTGTGAGGAGCAAAGTGCTGATGCTGTCACAAAACCATTTGAACACAATTTACACACAAAACTAAACCACGAGAGTTGCAGTGATGACAGCCAGACAAATAATACAGCTTACGGAGTCACTGCAACTAAGCACCCACCACCCATAAAAAAAAATACTAAAACTTCGATACTATTGCTAAACAAAAACTGTTTGCCAAAAAAATCTCAGTGTGACAGTCAAACTATCTTCCGCGCTCAATCTGTGGTGTGCCCCAGGGTTCTATTCATAGGCCTACGCTTTTTAATATAAAAATGTAAATAATCTCCAGGTTATCGTTATTAGGATTCTCTCATTCTCAACGTCGAAAAGACTGCTCTTGTGTAGTGGTGCTCAGCAAGATTTTTTTGTAATTTCGAAATCGATCGATTCAGTGACAGCGTTTTCTGCATCACTGTCTTCAGCTTGGTGAATTGTTTTTTCTTGCATTCACAGCAGCGTTGTGCGAAGACGAACGTACAACTTCACTATTTTGAAAATCAATTTTTACTGCACAAGCAGTCTTATGGTTAACCATTAATTTCGGACAGCCTGTATGTTTAACAGTTTTGTTTAGTTTTTTTTTTTTAAGTTTAAATTCAATCTATTGCGTATTTTTATTAAAGTATTTAAATATACTTTTGGACAGCAGTGTATATACATTGCCGCACATAAAAATAACACCAACCCAAATCGTGCATTCACGAAATACTAACAACACAAGAAGAAAAAAAAATCCTTACCCTTCACTTCTATATTTACAAACCTGCAAAACGTATACTACGCAGGCAGAGGCAGTCCTGCCAACCGGTTAGACCACACGCACGCACACTCGCAATAAATAAAAAAAAACACGACGAAGATCGACGCCCGTTTCCGCCTCGGAAAGGAGAATCAGCGTCGGCTATCCTCCCTGTATTATATGACGAAAATTCGACGTTACGTATGAACAGTTTATACTAATACGTTCTACGCTGTCGTAAACTGGAGATATACATAAAATCGGACGTTGTTGTGGCGCTTAACGCCCAATCTAACTAAATTTAGATACAATATATACGAACGACCTTGTGTAGGAGATACGATGTGTTTGTGTTGGTTTGCCTCTCTACACACGTAATACGCATATAGCGTCATGTTCGACAAATCTGTCGTGCGGTTAGCATAACTCGATGCCCCTTTCATCGGGAATTTTAAAACCGATGTGTTCTGTTGGATGCAGGTCACGGTGTTATCGGAGTTAAATGATGTATTTTTATCTTCTTTCTAAGTTAAAATAAATGCTAGAATATCGAATCTGCGTTCGTATAATTTGGTGTTGGTATTACGTAAATGTCACATTGACGTTTGTGGTTATGTTCAAATATTCTGCATATTTTTATTAATTTAGTATGTTGTCAATCATCGCTGTCACATTGACAGATAATATTTGCGTGACATAATAACCTCCGAAACTTAAAGACTTCTTCAGCGGAAGAAATTGACATTTAATGTGTCAAAATATTAATAATATAAATGGAGAAGAATTCACTGATATATCAAATTCTAATTACATTCTCAAGTAATAATGAAATGATTTGAATTATTCGTATATCAATCTATTTTTTGGCAAGCTCTAACAATTCTGTTCAAGGACTAGGGAAAAACATGGCAAAAATATACGCAAAAAATAAAATGTAAAACACCAAAAAGAACTGTGAATGTCAATGAAGTAGATGCTCAAAATATTATGTAGCGTCTTATTATGATGGATGGATGCAAAATTGAGTGGCCTTTCGATTGATATAAGATTGTCTATACTGTAACGACATTTAATTCAAACTTAAAAAGAATAGTTAAAAGTTGGTAATAACATCATTAATTTCCGATTAACGAAAACAATGACGAATATGGTATAGGTCCATTGTCACAGTTCATTACACATGACTTATTTTTATATATTTCTAAACTTTCGAAAACATTTAGAAACTTACAATTGTTTATTTGTCTAATTAATTTAACATTCGTATGATCGATGTTGTGATCTGTTTCAAAAATGTGTTTGGCAACGCTCGATTTCTCAATTCTATTAAATCTAAGATGAGCCATATGCTCTTTGAATCTAGTTGAGACTGCTCTCCTGGTTTGCCCAATATATTTTTGATTACAATCTTTACAATTGATTTCGTAAATACCTGACTTTTCTAGAGGTTGTATTTTATCTTTAGGGTTATCGATGAGACTTCGTAAACTAGTCCCAGAACTGTAAACTATTCTGAGATCGAGCTCTTTGAAACCTTTAGTGATAAAGGGAGCGTAAGGGAGGGTCACAACAGGTGAAGCTTTAACATCCTCTCGAAAAGTCGTAGATTCTTTCACAGTTTTCTTATCAATTAAACTTCCTAATTAACTTATAGATATGCTGAGGCTGGAAACCATTACACTTGGCCGCATCTTTAATAATTTTAAGCTCTTTCTCATACCTCGCCTTTTTCAAGGGAAAAGTGAGAAGTCTGTTGACCAAAAAATTCAGGCTTGCCATTTTGTGTTGAACACAATGATGGGAGTCTGAAGGAATGTAGCGAAGTGTACTGGTTTCCTTTTTATACACGTCAAACTCTAACCTATTGTTATTTCTAATTACTAAAGTATCTAGAAAGGGTAGTTGACCGTTTTCTTCTCTTTCACAAGTGAACTTTATGGTTTCGAACCGATTATTTAATCTATTGAGAAAATCGTCAATATTACATTTTTTAGTGTCAAATATAGCGAAAATATCATCCACATACCTCAACCAAACCCTAGGAAAGTATTCGCTCTCAGATTCTAAGTCCTTTTCAAAACGGCTCATGAAAAGGTTAGCCAAAAAGGGCGACCCATTGCCGTTCCTTCCAGCTGTTCATAAAAACCTCCGTTGAATTGAAAAATGTTCTGTTTCATACAGATGTCAGTTAAGCGAATATAATCCTGGACACATTGTTGACTCAAACTATTTTGAAGCAACAAGTCCTCGAGGTATGTCAAGGTGTCTGGAATCGGTACACTAGGAAAGAGAGAACTAACATCAAATGAAATCAATATTTCACCCTCCAGCAACTGAATATTTTGAATTTCTTTAATAAATTCTAACGAATTTTTTACTGCAAAACTAGGTTGCTGTATTGGCAAATTATTAAATTCATTGGTCAGCCATTTGGAAACCTTATAAGTCGGTGCGTCAATTGCCGAAACAATTGGCCTTACCGACTTGCCAGGTTTGTGAATTTTAGGTTAAACAATATAATTTAGGGATAACAGGATTGGAAACATGTAGCTTACGTCTAACATCGGCAGTAACAAGGTTGTTGCAAGCTTTAAACACATTGTTGACGTCTCTAATCATTTTCGGTAAAGGATTTTTTGAAATTGACTTATAAGGGCCACTACTCAACAGGTCATTAACCCGATCATAGTAGTCCTCTTTATCTAAAATAACAACCTTTTTCCCTTTGTCAGCTTTCAAATAAAAACAATCTTTTTCCCGCAAAGTTTTAATGATTTTAATGTTTTCGGATTTCTGAGGTGATTTATAGGATTTCAAATTTTTTGAAATAGTATCTTTGCAGGCCTCCCAAACGAACTGTTTTGTGGGCTCAGGAAACCGCTGGATAGAGGATTCTATCCCGGCAATAACCCACTCAACATTCGATTCAGGAGTCTGCAAACCAAATTTCAATCCTTTATTCAAAAGATTAAGTTCCCGTTCACTAAAGGTTTGCGAAGAATGATTTTCTACTATGTTAATGGTATTCATCAAAACATGATGTTTATTTTTTAAAAAACAACCTAACTTTCTTAATTTCCTATCATGAGAGAATTTCTTATTCTGAACTTTCCTATCGATTAAAACAAACATGTTCCGTTGAAAATCACACCATAGTTGATATTCAACATCATTAAGATCTAATGTTAAAAATTTCCAAAGTTGGTAAGCTTGAATCTCAAGTTTACTGCGTTTGGCAAAAAGATATTCGATTTCTGAACGCAACCATTTTTCTTTCGTGTAACGAATGACTTTATCACTAGTTTTGCAATTATTCGAAACAGTAACATTAATAAAGTTTGGAAAAACAGAAAAACGTTTGCAAGTTTTCAGAAATCTAATATCTTCGCTAATAAACCTAATTTTAGCACTAACCTTATGGTATAAGTTCTGATCCTTGGACCTGGTAGCCATATTGCGAAGTTCCTCACTGGATCTCTTGGTGCAGAAGTAGAACACTAAACACTTTAACCCACTGAACACCAAACAAGTTTTAACTAAAACACCGACGCGTTTCAACAGCGATGCTGTCATTATCAAGGCGATAATAAAACTAAATTAAAATAAAATCTACAAAAACAGGTAACCTAAATGTTATGGACGGTCAATCCGATACGCATCATTCTGGTTGCCAATTTTAATTAATTTAATTTAATTTAATAATTTGCCAATACAGCAATCTAGTTTTGCAGTAAAAAATTCGTTAGAATTTATTAAAGAAATTCAAAATATTCAGTTGCTGGAGGGTGAAATATTGATTTCATTTGATGTTAGTTCTCTTTTCCTAGTGTACCGATACCAGACACCTTGACATACCTCGAGGACTTGTTGCTTCAAAATAGTTTGAGCCAACAATGTGTCCAGGAATATATTCGCTTAACTGACATCTGTATGAAACAAAACATTTTTCAATTCAACGGGAGTTTTTATGAACAGCTGGAAGGAACGGCAATAGGTCGCCCTTTTTGGCTAACCTTTTCATGAGCCGTTTTGAAAAGGACTTAGAATCTGAGAGCGAATACTTTCCTAGGGTTTGGTTGAGGTATGTGAATGATATTTTCGCTAAATTTGACACTAAAAAATGTAATATTGACGATTTTCTCAATAGATTAAATAGTCGGTTCGAAACCATAAAGTTCACTTGTGAAAGAGAAGAAAACGGTCAGCTACCCTTTCTAGATACTTTAGTAATTAGAAATAACAATAGATTAGAGTTTGACGCGTATAGAAAGGAAACCAGTACACTTCGCTACATTCCTTCAGATTCCCATTCATCATTGTGTTCAACACAAAATGGCAAGCCTGAATTTTTTGGTCCACAGACTTCTCACTTTTCCCTTGAACAAGGCGAGGTATGAGAAAGAGCTTAAAATTATAAAAGATGCGGCCAAGTGTAATGGTTTCCAGCCTCAGCATATTTATAAGTTAATTAGGAAGTTTAATTATAAGAAAACTGTGAAAGAATCCACGACTTTTCGAGAGGATGTTAAAGCTTCACCCGTTGTGACCCTCCCTTACGCTCCCTTTATCACTACAGGTTTCAAAGAGCTAGATCTCAGAATAGTTTACAGTTCTGGCACTAGTTTACGAAGTCTCATCGGTAACCCTGAAGATAAAATACAACCTCTAGAAAAGTCAGGTATTTACGAAATCAATTGTAAAGATTGTAATCAAAATTATATTGGGCAAACCAGGAGAGCAGTCTCAACTAGATTCAAAGAGCATATGGCTAATCTTAGATTTAATAGAATTGAGAAATCGAGCGTTGTCCAACACATTTTTGAAACCGATCACAACATCGATCATACGAATGTTAAATTAACACGTTCGCTACCAGCCGGCTCATATATGAGCCTCAGCGATTCCTGTCAGAGACCAACGTCTCACATGTGGGCCAGGTGCTTCATCATACTTAATGGATGTATAAATTGTTTGGTCTGCAGATAGCGGCTTGAAATTTTGACACCGTCTGCGGATAGGTCCGACAAATATCTGAGTCGCTTGGTCTCGGATAAAAATTAAAAATGTAGTTTTGGTGGTTATGTTTATGTGACAACACGTGCGTTGGTTTGGCTCCATGATTTTTCATTATGTTAGTGGTTTTATTTCATAAAGCAATTATTATTTGACTGTAGGTCATGCCACACATCTTCACGAACAAAATTTCACGCTGAATAGGCATAAATACAGATCGATTTTTCAAACATATAGGTTATGTTATTAGAACACCTGTTTTTTAGGTACTTATGATTACGTTCTTTGAAAGAATATCGTGTCTGTTGATCTGAGTCGCCTGCACTGAGCACCGTTGTTTGCTGCGATTAATCCTTCATATTTTATTGGTATTATCTGAATGTAAGCAAAGTAATATTCAAGATCTCATAAAAATTAAATTGTAGGTATTCTGCACGATGTCACGTTATCTGAAAGAAGATGAGCTACAAGCTGAGGCCGATGCAATTATGAACGAATCAAGTGGTGAGGAAACGCCTGAAGAACCGTTTCAAGACTCTGGCAGTAGTTATCATCCATCATCCGAATCGGACTCCAGCGATGAAAATGGTGTAGTGCGTGATGAAGAGCACGAATATTTGGATGTTAGCATTAGCAATGAAAACGATTGATACAATCCACCAGTCAACGAAAGGCTAGCCACGACCGAAGATGTTTCATGCTGGACAGAGGTCAACGAGGAACCAAAAATCTATGACTTTACGGGAATTGAAGGTATAAAAATGAATATTCCGGCCGATACTCCCGCATTTAAGATATTTGGGCTTCTGTTCGATGACACTCTCATCGCGAAAATATGCGACTGGGCTAATCTTCGGGCAATGGAGATTGTGGGAAACGTGTTGCCAAAACATTCTACAATGAACAGGTGGAAGCCACTTTCTTCTGAAGAGATCCGCCGTTTTATTGGACTTTGCATTCTAATGGGACAAATAAAAATGCCCAGCATCAAGTGCTACTGGAATACTCAGCCACTCTATGCCCATCCAGTATTCGGAAGAACAATGTCAAGAAACAGGTTTGAACAGATTTTGAGGTGTTTGTGTTTTTACAAGAGAGAAGATGAAAAAACATCCCGTTTGCACAAAATCGGACAGGTTGTGGAGCACGTTAGAGGAAACATACAGAAAGTGTATTATCCCGGCAAAGATATTAGCCTATTACTTTGGCGTGGGCGATTAATATTCCGTCAGTATATTCCAAACAAGAGTGCAAAATATGGAATAAAGCTGTATGAACTTTGCACTCCTGATGGATATATACTTGACTGTTTAGTATACACCGGAAAAGGAACAGTTGACGGGGATGCAGGTCATGCCCACTCAGTGGTTACCAAACTATGCGAGCCATACCTTGATAAGGGTCACACGTTGTACATGGACAATTACTACAATAGTGTGAAGCTGGCAGAGTTTCTACATGAGCGTAAGACTCATGTGGTAGGAACTCTGAGAAATAATCGAAAAGGGAACCCTAAGAAAGTTATTTCGTGTAAACTGCGCAAAGGAGAAATGACGTTTCAGAGGAAGGGGAATGTCATGGTTTTAAAGTGGAAGGATAAACGGGAAGTTCTTCTTATATCGACCTTACAGAAACTGGACGTTGAAGAAGCTGTCAATAAGCGAGGAAAAAAGAAGATGAAGCCAACCGTGGTGATAGACTATAACAAGAATATGTCTGGAGTTGACAGAAGTGACCAGATGTTATCCTATTACACCACTCCCGGGAAAACTGTCAGGTGGTACCTGAAGGTGTTTTTCCATTTTGTGGACATATGCCTATGGAACGCAACACACCTGTACAACCAATCAAATCGAAAGAAGCTGTCGTTCATTCAGTTTAGAGAACTTATTGTAATTGAGTTCTTACAACAAGCCCAGGAAAATGTCAAAATTACTCCAGGAAAAGCAGCATTATCCAAAAAACAGGATAAACGGAAAAGATGCAGAGTATGCTCTGCAACCAAAAAGAGAACACAGACTTTCTTCGTTTGTGAGATTTGCAAGGATAAAGACGGGCATATGATTGGCCTTTGCGTCGACAATTGTTTCCAGGAGTACCATGAAGGCTCTAAAAACTAAGAAGTATCCTTTCCAGTGTTTTTCTTTGATTTTTGATTTTTTACGTGCTTTACTTTTCACCAAAGAATTTGAAATTTAGTTTGTATCTTGTTTTGTACTTTCTTTGAGTATTTGTGTGATTTGTTTTTCACCAAAGTAGGTTTCTAAATGTTTTCGAAAGTTTAGAAATATATAAAAATAAGTCATGTGTAATGAACTGTGACAACGGACCTATCCCGCATTCGTCATTGTTTTCGTTAATCGGAAATTAATGATGCGTATCGGATTGAGCGTGCATAACATTTAGGTTACCTGTTTTTGTAGATTTTATTTTAATTTAGTTTTATTATCGCCTTGATAATGACAGCATTGCTGTTGAAACGCGTCGGTGTTTTAGTTAAAACTTGTTTGGTGTTCAGTGGGTTAAAGTGTTTAGTGTTTCCATGTTTAATGTTTCTAGTTTATGAGATATTTTAAGTTTTTTGAAAATGCAATGTTGCACGAAAAGTTTAGTTTCTCAAAAATGAATTCATTCAGAGAAATGGAACAAAAAGCGTAAAAAGTAGATCCTTTGGCTGATTGAATGCCATATACAAAATTATCGAGTATTCTACAGGTCGTTCAAGTACCGAGGCCAAACTTTGTAAACTTCTTTCGTGCATAACTTTATTATAGTTAGAGGGGAAGTAACGGCTGTCACAACGTTAACTAAACGCTAATTGAGATGAACGTGGAGCTAGTGGGGTTAGCAGCCAATGGAAAAATCCTTATTGAAAGGAAATAAGACTCATTTATCTAAACCTTAAGCTTTCGATTTTTATTAAAATCTTCCTCAGAAGGTAATTCTACAAGAAAATCATAAATAAAAAACAAACGATTAGAGTAAGAAGCTAGCAAACACAGAACATAACTTCGTAAAGATAACCATTAATACTATTGGTCATACTAGGAGCTTATATTAAGACTAGACACAACATGTTAAAAACACAAAATGTATTGTGAATTAATAAAATTAAGGTGACAATCCACCGAACATAGACCGCATGGTTGAGCGCGGGAAACAGGTCTGAGTGAGACAAGTTAAACAGGAAATATTAATTGGGGGAAATTCAAAACTAAAAGTAACCAACTTAAGTCAGGAACTGTAAAGGAGTAGGGGGAAAGCGGAAATTCAAAATGAACTAGTCAGAATCTATAACTATGACAGTGGAATCCAGATCAGAAATGACGGGGTTATTTAAGTGAGGGGTGTTTTTATTGATATTAAACAATAAGGAGTAAATATCGCTGAGATTATCCAGATCAGTTCTAAAATTCACAGTGTCTACAAGTTCACAGTGTCTACAAGGGATATGGTAGATAACGTTGGAGCGTAGCAAAAGTGGGGTAGTGTCCTTGACTCTAGAGAAGATCGACCCTACGGTGGTAGTGTTATAGAATGCTAGCTTAGTGGTAGGATATTGTAGGAGTAATTTCCTAATTTTTTCCGAACAGTATGGTATGTAGGGAAATTTGACATATTTATATTGAGTGATGTCAATGGGATTATTAGAAAGAAGTGGGGAATTATGTGCAGAATTTGAGTTGGAGTAAGTATTGTGATGTTGAGTGGTAGGTGACTGATACACTATAGATTTGGACAATTTCAGGGGTAACCATTTTGAGTAAACAACTCAACAAGACGGGTCTTTATATTATTATGAAATTGTGGATGGGCAATTTTAAGAATTCTGTTCTTTAAAGCACGTAAAACATTAAATTTTTATCTGTATGGGATGGTTAGAATAATAGTTCAAGTAACGACCAGAAAAAGTAGGTTTAGTGTACCAGTCAAGGATTATTTTTTGATCGGGAGTTCTATGTACCTTAGTGTCCAGAAAGGAATGGATCTGTTGTGTTCCAGTTCAATTGTAAACTGTATGTGTTCGTTGAAACTATTGAAGTGATAGAGAATGTTATCCTCCTCATTCAAGGGGATAGAACATATTAGGTCGTCAACATATTTGTAGATGAAAGGTAAATGAAAAGGAAGGTTAGGTATCACCTGTTCGAGAAGGTGATCCATAACTATTAAAGCGAGTATGGGACTAATTGGACTCCCCATTGGAGTTCCAAAAGTTTGCTTGTAAAAACTACCATTAAAAGAGAAAGTACAGTTGGTCAGCAAAAACTTTATTAATTTCAAGAAGTAATTGCAAGGAATGTCAGTGCAGCTAGAGATATCTTCCCAATGAAGTTCTATAACAAATAGAATCAGATCTAAAGGGATACAGGTGAAAAAGAGATACAACATCCAATGAAATAATTTGATAGTTGTCAGGTAGAGAAATATCCCTTACCTTATCGACAAACTCGAAAGTATCCTTAATATTAAAATTAGTTCTCGAGCTTAATGCATTAGAAAGCACTTCAGAGAGGTGGATGGACAATTCGTAGACGGGTGACCCACAAAAGGATACAATAGGTCGTAGGGGTTGTTGATTTTATGAATCTTAGGTAAGCCGTAAAATTTAGGGCAGACACCATTATGACAAGTGAGACGTCTTGCTGTAAGTTCTTCGATATAACCATTACTTTTCATTTCTCGTATGTATTTATTAGTATGATATTGAAGGGAAGAAGTTTTTTATTTATGATTACTGTTACTGTTTCTTTATTGGCATATTTTCTTGTGGAATTACCTTCTGAGGAAGATTTTAATAAAAATCGAAAGCTTAAGGTTTAGATAAATGAGTCTTATTTCCTTTCAATAAGGATTTTTCCATTGGCTGCTAACCCCACTAGCTCCACGTTCATCTCAATTAGCGTTTAGTTAACTTTATTATCTTAAATGGAACACCCGGTATGTATTTATATCATCGGATAGAACATTTTATTGTAAAAAACAGTGTCAGGAATCCTTATGACTATCTGTACTAGTTTTTAAGTTATTTGCGTTTTTAGATAATTTAAGTGAACTAAATTTGTTTTTTGTAATTGAACACCCAGTATATCTTTACATCGATGGATAAAAATATTATTTAATAACTTAAAAACTAGTACAACGGATAGGGATTCCTGATACTGGTTTTTAGGCAAATGTTCTATCTGACAACATAAATACATACAGGGTGTTCCATTTAAAATAATAAAGTTATGCACGAAAGAAGTTCACAAACTTTGGCCTCGGTACTTGAACGACCTATGGAATATTCGTTAACTTCGAATCTGGAATGGAATTATTGTTTGTCTGGATTTTAGACATATATCAGATAGAGAGTCAAAACTGTCGCGATCTTTTTTACTTATGTCCAATCCTTCAACCATGTCTCTTTCAATTAATCTTTTAATGTTTTTTTTTTACATTCAAATGTCTCAATTTCTTATGCCACTCCTTTACCATTTCTTCTTTGCTTACACTCAAAAACTTTCATCACTTCTGTCTGTAATGTTTACTGCATTACAGTCTACAGTCTACTCTATTATTTTGACATATCTCTGTGTTACGTTCAGTAACTTCTTTACGTAGGCTAAGGTGCGTTCGTATAAAATTATTTTTCTTAACAATAACAACCTCAAAAACTTAAAGACCGGTTTACGATGTGCAAATTTAAAGCGTAATATGTATGTAACAGTATTAGGATCACAATTGGTTCTCCTGATCGACCCACGTTGATCGTATCAAATAATAGTTTTCGAATTTACGTCGCGCCCGATTAAATTCCAATTCAATAGCCTCCTCTAGATTAATTACATGTAAATGGTGTGCGTTAAGCCTACTCGACACAATCGACTCCTTATTCTCGTCCGTAGCGAATAATTCGCAATACCGAAACATATAATTCATACCGCCCAACGTTTGAAATACGAATCCGGTAAACATTCATTGTTCATTTGGTCCGCTACTTTAACAAGTATGTATATAGCGAACGCATTATTCTGATTGTTCCTTCACACCCTTCCAATGCGGTTTACCTAAGTGTATATATATATATATGTATATATATATACAGTACATAGATATAAGCCCTCTGGTTAGTTCCTGTGGGATTTACTCTATCGTGCAAAACAATGCGTCATGAATAATAGATTGCTTTTAACTACAGTTAAGGTAATATTATTAATAAATGTTGTGCACAGGCTGCAGGGCCGATACGACGAACGCGAAACGTGGTGGGCTGCCTCAGCGCGGACGCTTGCATGCTTATGCAAATGGAAAATTACGGATTCTGATGGCACGATTAGCCATCATAGCGCTGATGTGATATCCTGCTTATATGGTAATCATAGTATGTACATATATAGGTATGGATGTCGTGAAATGTAGCATTCGGCCTTGTTCCAAATAGATCGTAGATTGCTGATTTTAAGATTACGCGGACGCACCTATGTAAAGCTAAACGGTTTTCGTGCTAGGATATTGTATCGGCTACAATTTACAGATTTCTTTTTCAAGCAATAATCTGGAAAGCACCAAATATAACAAGGAGAAAATTTAATCTGATTGGTTTAAAGTAAGCACCGAAAGGAACAAATTTAAATCTTTACATACAATGCTAGAACAAAGAGGAATTGACAGAAAATGAGTTTTACGTTTGACAGTTGCAAAATGGGACGCTTTATATTTGAATTAATAAAATAGGAGAAATTTAAAACTTAATTCCAAAGTGGTGAGTCTTTTCAACTTCCAAGTTTGGGAATCAATTCGTTGGCAGTGTCGACTAATACGCCTTAGTCCACAATATTAACTGCATGTTGATCTGTTCAGTCAATGTGAAATGTTTAAAACCAGTAACGAATGGTTGATAGTAAAGAATAAAGCTTTAGGTTGTTTAGTGTGTAAGAAAATACCAGGCTTTTTGTGTAACTAATGAGAAAAACCTAAGGATTTCAAAAGCATGACAGGAATGCACAATTACAGAAAACACAAAAAAATCTGAAGCTCATACCAAAGCACTTGAAATTTTGCACAAATCTGAAAAAGGAGAAATTGAAACTGTAGTTGATGATTGAAAATACAATTTTAACAACTGAGAGGGTGCTTAAAACAGCCTATAAAGTCGTAAAAGACCAAAGACCGTTTGTAGATCTTCAAACTTTAAATTTAAACGGGAAAAATACTACATTCGGATAAAACATGCGCTGAAATTGCTATTCATATTACGTCAGAAATGAAGAAAAGAAATTGTCAGGAAATAGTTTCTTCAAAGATGTGGCGGTTTTTATTAGGGCCTTTTATGAAGATATTCCCGGAGAAGGTTCTGTTTTCAACTTGGATTTAATAGAGCTTTCAAACACATCTGCAGAGAATATTACAAAACAATTACAAATTTGTTTAAATTAAAATGGATTTGACGAGAACTTTCTTCAAGAATGTTTCATTGGTTTTGCATGTGATGGACAAAATTTACACCTTATACCATCAGTCGCCTAAAACCAAAATAAATTGAAATAGGTGGCAGTTTTCTTGGAAACACAACTTTTAAAAATTGGTCGAATATTCTCAGTTTATTGGATCGCTTCTAGTAGACGTACTGTCAACGCAGTCTTACAAAATTATTTGCCACCCGAACAATCAAAAAAGTTCTTGATATTTGGGTTGATCGGATGATTGTGCTGTAGAGCCTAGCCGTGGTAGTCATTTGTTCTTCTCCCTTCCCGCTTTAAAGGATAGAAGCATTATGGCATGTCAGTATAAACCACTGAAATGCCATGTTTCGAAAAAATATCTACGATTTGCTCATTGCAAATTGGAAACGTCAAAGAGAAAATTTAAGGTGATGAGCGATAAAACCATAATCCATAATAGAACTCATTTCCCGTTAGTTTTGTTAATGTGGTTAGATATTCTGAGATACTCAGCTAAATCAAAAGCAAACATTCATTCCGAATCATTAACATCCCCCATATGTAACCCACAATTTCTCCCATAATTACATAGATGAATTGAAAAAATTGATAATTTCATTTTATAGAGCCATGATCAAATTTTGCTGTCAACTATTGAAGATTACTGACGCTACGCAGTACCATAGGCTATTTTTTGTGTTGGTTCGACTGCAACTTCCACGTATATATGTATATTCAAAGTAAAAAGAAATAGAACAATTTCAATACGTGTATCGGTATTGTAATTATCCCATCCCCTTTTTCTCGAGTTCTTTTCGAGTTAGCACCTATTACGTGCGGCGCAGCTGCTTAACTACGAAATATGAACAAATTTGACGTTTAAATGTCAGATATAACATTAGCACTAAATGCCATCTATGGATTTGGCATCTAACTACCAAATGACGTTTTAAATATCAGATTAAACAAGAATATCAAATGTCATTTAGGAATTTGACATTTAACTACCAAAAAATAAACAAATTTGGCGTTTTAAATGTCAGATATAACAATAATATTAAATGCCATTTATTAATTTAACATTTAACTACCAAATATGAACAAATTTGACGTTTTAAATGTCAGATTAAAGAATAATATCAAATATCATTTAGGAATTTGACATTTAACTACCAAAGAATAAACAAATTTGACGTTTTAAATGTCAGATATGACAATAATATTAGAATCAGTAAAACATGAACTGCTAAATATGAAGACATTTTACATTTAAATGTCTGAGATAACAATAATATTAAATGCCATCTATGGATTTGACATCTAACTACCGAATATGAACAAGTTTGACGTTTTAAATGTCAGGTTAAACAATAATATCAAATGTCATTTAGGAATTTGACATTTAACTACCAAAGAATAAACAAATTTGACATTTAACTACCAAAATTTGACATTTAAACAAAAATTTTGACGTTTTAAATGTCAGATTAAACAATAATATCAAATCATTTAGGAATTTGACATTTAACTGCTAAATATGAAGAAATTTGGCGTTTAAATGTCAGATAACAATAATATTAAATGCCATCTATGGATTTGACATCTAACTACTAAATATGAACAAGTTTGACGTTTTAAATGTCAGATTAAAGAATAATATTAAATATCATTTAGGAATTTGACATTTAACTACCAAAGAATAAACAAATTTGACGTTTTAAATGTCAGATTAAAGAATAATATCAAATGTCATTTAGGAATTTGACATTTAACTACCAAAAATAAACAAATTTGACGTTTTAAATGTCAGATTAAAGAATAATATCAAATGTCATTTAGGAATTTGACATTTAACTACCAAAAATAAACAAATTTGGCGTTTAAATGTCAGATATAACAATAATATTAGAATCAGTAAAACATGAACTGCGAAATATGAAGAAATTTTACATTTAAACGTCTGAGATAACAATAATATTAAATGCCATCTATGGATTTGACATCTAACTATACCGAATATGAACAAATTTGACGTTTTAAATGTCAGATTAAACAATAATATCAAATGTCATTTAGGAATTTGACATTTAACTACCAAAAAATAAACAAATTTGGCGTTTACATGTCAGATATAACAATAATATTAGAATCAGTAAAACATGATCTGCTAAATATGAAGAAATTTTACATTTAAATGTCTGAGATAACAATAACATTAAATGCCATCGATGGATTTGACATCTAACTACCGAATATGAACGAATTTGACGTTTTAAATGTCAGATTAAAGAATAATATCAAATTCAATCTAATCAACTAATAAATATGAGCTAATTTGACATTTAAATGTCAGATATAACAATAATATTAAATGTCAAACATACAGTGTGTAAAAAGCCAAATGAAATAAATTCATTATTTCGGTTATTGTAAATATTTATCAAAAATCCCGAAACACGTAAAATTTAAATTATAAATTGACGTTCTTCAACGTGAAAATGCGATCCACTCCTACAACCCACAACTTCGAATTACAGGTACAACCCCCATTTATTTTAAATGGGAAGTATAGGCTTGTGATCATCGTTTGAAAGGTCTCTTTATTCTCTATTCAAAAATGGTGAACATTTTGAACATCTACTTCATTGACATTCGCAGTTCTTTTGGTGTTTCACATTTTTTTTACATTTTGTATTACATTTCATTTTTTTTGCGTATATTGTAATAAATTTCGATAACAACGTGATTTTATTTTATTCTATCTTAATTGTTACAACAAATTTAAAAAACGATAACATTTTTGAATAGAGAATAAAAAGACCTTTCAAACGATATATCACAAGCCTATACTTCCTATTTAAAGAAAAATGGGGGCTCTACCTGTCATTCGAAGGGGGTTGAAGGTAGGGATCGCATTTTCACGTTGAATAATATCAATTTATAATTTAAATTTGACATGTATCGGGATTTTTTATAAATATGTACAGTAACCGAAATAATGAATTTATTATTATTTTACAGGTTACGTTGAAATCAATCCTGAGTTGGCCATACTGATTTTAATATGGTAACACTGTGTAATTGGCGAACCTGTTTATCTATATTTTGTGGTTAGGTTTATTATTTACATTTTGCTTGTAACAAATGTCAACTTAGTTTTGACATTTCACATGTAAATCCAGTATGGACAATTCACGAAAGTAAATATTTCCCAATTTTTATGAATCCCAGGGTCTTTTTTGTTGCCAACTCAGGACACTTCAAAATGATCGCAGTGTATGTACATGCGGTATTATGCGCGGTGTTGCCAACTTGTAAATCCAAAAGCCAAAAGTCGGCAACACCGACCGTAAAAATCGGTGGATATCGGGAAAAAATCGGTAGCTAAAGTGCGTCTGAAGTCTAATAAAAAAAGAAAACTTCTCTAATTTAGGTTTGTCACTGACAGCTGTCACAATTTGAAGTACAATTTAAATCTATCGCAATCTTACTAATGAAAATATTTAGAAAATTAAGACTAATCTTTTTTTTCAATCAAATTTTTATTATTTATTATTAACTGATTCAATGCATTATTATGAATTACAAAACATTTCTCTATATTTTTCATTTTACCAACACCTCACATAATATAGAAATGTCCGCATACATAGTAGGACTCGTTCGTCGACATCGAAGAAAAACAAAAAACCGACAAAAATCAGAAATCAATTTCGAACGAATTAAAATGAAAAAAAGGGCTTCTTGTATTGGGTCGATTATTCCAGTTGCAAGCCAAGCCATGCGGACCACCACCACCACCACCGGATATGACGCCGCTCTTTGTTCATTCGACTAACGGCAATGGGAAAAATACTACCCTCTCTTGATATTTCGATGAAATATTTC